>JBBPRI010000090.1:0-66896 GCA_038092955.1 Boletus pseudo-olivaceus | reverse complement strand
CATGTTGCTGTCTCTGTGGTGTTGGTGTCCTTGCATCCATGCTCACTACTATTTCATTCCTTGTCCAACACCACAGACACAGCAACTTACAACCTGTCAGCACACAAGGAATGAAAGAGCAGTGAGCACTGTGGATCCAAGGACACCAACACCACAGACACAGCAACTTACAACCTGTCAGCACACAAGGAATGAAAGAGCAGTGAGCACTGTGGATCCAAGGACACCAACACCACAGACACAGCAACTTACAACCTGTCAGCACACAAGGAATGAAAGTGCAGTGAGCACTGTGGATCCAAGGACACCAACACCACAGACACAGCAACTTACAACCTGTCAGCACACAAGGAATGAAAGAGCAGTGAGCACTGTGGATCCAAGGACACCAACACCACAGACACAGCAACTTACAACCTGTCAGTACACAAGGAATGAAATAGTAGTGAGCATGGATGCAAGGACACCAACACCACAGAGACAGCAACATGTTCATAAGCTATCATTTTCACATGCTCCCTGATATGCTGCTTACCTGTACAAATCACATTGGAATACTCCATATTTGGTATGCATTGAATTTTCAATCACTTACCCAAATGTGTGGAAACCATATAGCCATGCTTGATTGAATTTTCCAACCAGTCTCTTGTGCTAGACAATTGTGTAGGTTTGGATCCTTGAGATGTCCCTGCAGACTCCTACAATAGGCTTTGTCAGACTTACTGAACATGTACAGTAGTAGGAGAACTTTCCTTTTCACTGCATATCTTACACAAATCTCCAAGTTCACTTGCTGTGCTGACACTAATAATGCCTCCAACACCCCATCATCTTGTACTTCTGCTGTACAGTTAATTAGTGCAGTACAATCTGCCTGCTCTTCATCCATGCCTTGCATAATGTTTAGCCCAGACATGTACCATTACACAGTAAACCCACTCACCCTCCATACAAACAAATCCCTTTGGAGGGAACTTCTTTGCCCTCAACATGCCACAGTAATCATTCTTCTTAAATATCTCTTCTGCATGCTTGGAACACATAGCAAATGCTTCTTCATATCCCATCCCTTGTTCTGTGAGCTCACCAAATGCAGTTGCATGTAATGCATCAAATTTGGTGAAGACAGCAATTACTGGCACTAACCACCAGCTCAGTCCATAACCATAACCATACCATCCTACTTACCATTTCCTGTCCCACGTTCTGAGAAGAAGGCTTCTTCTGCCACAGTGATTGGCCTGCAATGTTCATTCATTGGAATGCAATTCCTATCATCAACACCATTAGGATGAGCGTCAAATGGAAGTGCTACATATCCTTAGACCATATAGCATGCAGGCGATTTGCCAGCTCTTGATCCCTTGCATGTTCCTCAATGAATGCCTGAGCCTTCTGGAGTTCGTCCTCACTACCGGCCTCGAATCCACGTGAATCATGGAACACAAGATGGTTGTTGCTTGTGAACGAGACTTCATGCTCGATGTCATGCTCACCACGCTGTAACTTTTCATCAGAAATAGTATGTGCTGACAATATGAGAATACTCACCCCCAAGGTTCCCTTTACATCGGTGCCGATCTGACAGGATCTGTTAGTGTACAACAGTCCATTTATGACATAATCTGGCAGTGACCTTGTGACCGTTCCGATCGTGAACGATTGGAGATTCGGTAGTCTTGCAAAGTCTTTGGAGCAGCGTAGTTTTGCCAGCATTGGCTCGCCCGATAACGAGAATCCGGAATCGCGGGAACTTCTTCCTGATGTCAGCAGCGCGGTTCGGCATGACTGAAGTACGACGAATGTCAAGCAACAAATGTTCCGTAGGTCGAATGGGATCGTAGAGGAACTGGAGGAGGGAAGAAAGGGAAATCTCATCACTAGACACTGTGGCTGCGGCGTTTGCGCTCCTCGGCTCTCCGTCGACAAACGGAACTATCCAAATGGATCTTGGGCGGAGTCCCACCTTCTATCTATGTCGACAGTAGCCCCGGGCCCATCAGCATATGAAATCAATTCATCATTAGACCTGACATACGCGCCGACCTCGTGCTCCGCCCAATTACTTTGGTAATGATGATAGTATTTCTGGACGCTACTCACAAATTCGATCCTTCAAATACCTGCTGTCGAGTCCCGGCACAATCGCACCTGCACGTCAAGTAGATAGAAACCTGGCACGAGCTTGTAGACTTCCAACTAGAAATCCGCCTATTAAACGACTCACGCCCGTGCGCATTTAATAAGGGGAACGAAGCCGCGTCCCACTCCTGAATGAACCACGGAATGGGAAGTCTTTTCCAATAACAGCACAGTAGAAGAACTTCGACGCATCATGAAACCCATTCAGTGCTGCGGCCGCTGCGGAATGAACTGTTAAGGCGAGATAAGGTGCAAACGACGTGCAACGAGGTATCATTACTCACACGATCGATAGAACATATGTTTTGATGGAAAACGCCACCGTGCGAGGTCAGGTGGAGAACTTGGAGGGTGTCGGTTTGAGTCGGTACTATTGCCCCGCGAGTAAAATAAAATGAATTTGCTCATGGGGTTCACTGAGAAGACCAGACCAGACCAGCAGTTTCGAACCTGTCATACGAGCAGGTTCACGTTTGGAGTCACTTATTTGGAGGAAGCCACCACGAACCATTTTCGCCTCCCACGGTGTACCTTGAAGGTTTGACACACTGGCTCTTGAAAGCTTGAAGCTTGAACCCACACAAATTGGCGTCTTTTTGTGAAACGGCCAGTTCAATTTTGCGTTCCAGACACGCGAAGCTCATGACGCCACTGCATGAGATAGTCCATGTTTCCCATACTCAACGAGCTAGGTCCTTGAGCATCCCAAAGCGTGCGCCCCGGAATGAGATAGAGCGACAGGACAGGACGGATCATACTGACGTGTCATCCAGAATTCACTGCTCTCTTCTACTTTACAGTCAACGTTGGCAAGCCACTCATCACATGCACATGTGAAGGGGTCAAAGTGTCGTGAGTGGACCATCGTTCGGTATAAACAGTATCTGATCGAGGTCGGTGAAAAAGCAATTATTTTTGCATTTCCAGATTTGACATTCACGATATTCAGCCGCAGTTACTGTACCCGCCCGAGTTGATCGTCATCTTCAGGGGCAAGTTCCCCACCTCCTCGCTATTGCACGTTGTTGACTCTTTTTTCTGAACCCCCGCCTGCAGCCTACGCCGCGAGTCTTTGACCTACGCCAAAACTGAGGAAAGGTTTTGCACCTCAGACACTCTCTGGTTCCAGTTCCCCCTCAGGTAGTAGGATCACACAATCCTCCAGAGGCGAGCGCCGTCGTCTCAATCGCGCAGCAATTGCCTTACTTATCGGGTATCACCGTGGTTTGACCATTTTGGTGATGCCGTCCTTCCCGTCTCTCGTCTTTCGGCACTTCCTTTTCGGCGCGATTCGACCCTCCCAACTTCCAAGCGCTCTGAAGGTCAGGTCCTCCCTTCCCGTCAACTCGACCCATTCTCTTCGTTCTTGTATGTCGCCTCCGGACATGTGACTCAGTCTCTGGCGGGCGAACACCCACCGGACCGACCTTCCTACACCGTGACACCCCCCCCCCCCGAATCTAGTAAGTAACATCCTAGTGATCTTCGTAGCGTTCTTATCCTATCCTGAGTTAGTTACTTGTTCTTCTCTCGCTGTACACAGTCAGCCTATCGGTACCATTCTTTCCTTCTCCCCTCCTCGACGAGAAACCACTCACCAAGGTATCAAGCGGACCTGACAACAAATGTTTACCGAAATTCCGATTCAGAGTCACCGAGCCGCATCCGAGTCGTTCGATGTATGTAACCTACGGGCTGCATTCAATCATGGATGGGAGAATCATTTCGTCTCCGTTCCTGACAGACTTCGCTAATTGTTTCGATGTCAGTCTGAGTTCACTTACGACGAAGTGAGGATCAGTCAGCTGAACTGAAGTACCCTTCGAATTCACTTCACTTCGACAGCAGCACGATTTGCACGCCTCGTGTCTAAACTGACCACTAGTGCGGTCGACATCGTAGCGAGTTTCTTGTTCTTGTGCAGTGCCCACAGCAACCACGAGATGCATAAAGCTTGCACCCTTACCTTTCTCCCATCATCCTCCCTTACCCCTCTTACTCGTACCTATGAAACTCAGCTTCAACCGTATCGCGTGCGCGAATGCGAGGCGGCCGACTAGTATTTCATCTGCCTCTGTAGTAACAGGGAGCCAGTCTCCTCCAGACGACGACTGGGAAACAGCCGACCTCTCGTCAACTGAATATGCGCGTCGGCGCAGGGAATTGATGCAACTCATCAACGACTTGCGGTCATTGGGGTGAGTTAAAAACCGCTTTGCCCCTTTTTACCATCAACCTCTTCCTCCAGTGGGGAGACAGTCCTCGATATTCCTTCTATCGTCGTTATTGGTGGCCAGTCCGGTACGTATCGATATTGTGTGAGCTGAATTCGGTTTCACTCGTATCAGCCGGCAAAAGCTCCCTGGTTGAGGCAGTCAGTAGTGTAAGTCACACCGAGTGTCTATCGAGCTACAGAGGATGCTTGACAGTTCATATTAGGTCAATGTTCCTCGCGATAGTGGAACTTGCACGCGGTGGGTTCAACTGATTCCATTTTGTTATTATCCTCATCTTCCAAACAGGTGTCCGACAGAGTGTACAATATCCAGTAACGCGACAACCTGGTCTTGCAAGATCAAAGTCCGCTTCGATTACGATTCATCCGGAGGTTCTGCTGCCCAGCAGAGGGAGATAACTTTCGGACCCACCATCACCGACAAGAATGACGTGGATATCTGGCTCCGTCGTGCGCAAGCAGCTATCCTCAATCCGAATCTCGCCCCGGAAAGTTTTCATACAAGGAGCATCGAGGATTTGAAGGGCTTCACCCACTCACTCAAGTTTTCACGAAACGTAATTTCTATTTTCATCGAGGATCCCAGCGCCACCGACTTGTCCTTTGTAGATCTGCCAGGTCAGTATGCTACTCATACGTACGTCTCTGCTGATTGTCTCTGCAGGGCTGATACAAAATGAGAATCTGGAGGTGCTTGAACTGGTGCGACAACTCACTGAATCTTACATCAGTCGGCCGAACACGATTATTTTAACCACGATACCCATGAGCGGTAACTCATAGTACCTTCGTTATTCAAGAATGTCTCTGATTACTATATATCCGCCTAGACGATATGCAGAATCAGCAATCCGTAAGACTGGCGAGAGAAGCTGATCCCGACGGAGAGCGCACCATAGGTTTGTCGATCTCTGACGACAAGCACTCGTCTCACAACGATTTCTCATAGGGATCCTCACGAAACCTGATACGCTCGGGGTTGGTGCCGTCAATGCCAAGAAGTTTTGGCTCGATGTCATCGAAGGACGTCAGCACCCATTGAAGCACGGGTATTATTGCGTTCGTCTCCCTGACGATACTCAACGGGCAGAGCGACTCTCGAGACCAGCGCTGCAGCGCATCGCTGCAGACTACTTCGACACGACTTCACCTTGGAGCGAGGTTACTAATCGTGGACGTTTTGGAATCCCAGCATTTGTATCAGACATTAGTGTCTTGCTTGTCAAACACATCAACAAAGTGTACGTAGCGTCACAGCATGCTTGAGTTTCACTCTGGGCTCAACGAGTCTTCGTGCAGCATACCACAGCTCAGAGAAGACGTCGAGCGATTACTCAGTTCTTGCTTGAAGGAGATTAGTACTCTACCCAAGCCATTGGAAGCTGATCCACAAATCGAGGTCCTCGTGAGAGTCAACGCATTCTGCGATGGCTTCAAGGGTGCCGTCTCAGGTGCCAGTTCGGACAAGAGCCTTGCGCAGCGAAATCGAGCGCTCTACACTATATTCGCTCATAACATTCAAGAAACTGCCCCGGATTTCCGTCCTTTCGAAATGCCCACGCACTACTCGTGGATCGATACTCTCGAATCTGAAGAACCCGCCGTGGTCAAGAATGATAACGCACGGAAGAAGATCGTGCATGATGCGTGGGAGACCACTTTGGAGCCCGTTTCATTCCCTTCCTTTGCTGGTTACGCTTTCTAACATACATTGTTTACAGGCCGATTGCCCATCAACTTCCTGACGTGGTTAAGAATGATAGGGTACAGACCATGGGAGTGTATGAAGTTCGCAAGACTATCTTGGAGTCCGTTCCATTCTCTTCCTTTACTGGTTTCGCTTTCTAACGTACAATGTTTACAGGTCGATTGCATGGGAACTTCCTGGTAACATTCCGTACGAGGCCAAGGCTCGTCTCATCAGCCGGTTCACGACGCGGTGGTCTACGCCCGCGGAGAAGTGTCTGACATCCATATATGATGTACTCGACGACGTCATTCAGCAACTCGTCAAGACACACTTTGGTCGATTCAAGGTCCTGCAGGGGTTGATCTCGTACGTCGTCGATAAGGTTCTTACGAAATGGTTTGATGTAGACTATTTCGTCCGTAGAGATCTCATCCGCTCTGATATCGAAGAACTCAAGCAGAGATCACTCGCTGCAATCAAGGAAACTCTGGCGCTTGAGATAACCCCAAACTACACTCAAAACCTGAAAGATTTCAAGAACCTTCGTGAAGCATGGCTTGCCAAGTATCGGCAAGCTCGCAAAGACCCCGGAAAATACAAGATTTCTAAAGAACAAGACCCGGACCCATCCCGCGCTACAAACAAGTGTAATTCACCAGCACGCCAAGCCGTACACAGTGGTCTCATTGTGGAAGACTCGACCCGCCTATCCCGAGACCCATTTGAAGATGAGTTGGTTATCATGGCGGACGTGCGCGCATACTTTACCATCGCATACAAGGTAGGGAATGTTCAACGAATTATACGCAATGAAAGGCTGAGACAGTCGTACAGCGCATCATTGATCACGTCCCGCTCAAGATCGAACAAACCCTGCTTCAGGCTTTGGCAGAGAAGTTGTCAGTCAGCCTGCTCCAGCGCCTCATGGTTGACACGGCGTCGACGGGTGACTTTGCTGATCGCATGAAAGAGTTGGTGAGCGAGGATCCAGCCACTGAAGCGAAACGGATCCGGCTGCAAGCGTCGCGCACCCGACTGCAGGAGATGAGAAAAAAGCTTGTTAGCTTCACGGCGTAGGTGATGTGGATTGCGACCCCGGTGTTGTGTTTCTTGTCAAGTTGCGTTCAAGTCTGTGTACAAGAACGGTATGTATAGTCTAACGCATGAATTTCATCGGACATGGAACAGCTTCTAAGACCTCCAATTAGTGGCGGAGGATGTGAACTAGCCCTTTTTTCTCTTGAAGATCGCGATTGTCGCGGCTGAGCAGAGTACTGAGCTCGTCTAATTGCGTGCGCATGACAGTAGTGCCATAAACTGTCGTGACGGCGGTGTACTACAGCTGAGCGAGTTGGGGCGTAGCAAGTTGGATGAAGGTCGCCGTCCCTTTGGGAGACATTCCATCAGCCCGCGCGGTGTCGTTCTCGGTTGGTTCGTAACAGTTGGCCACCGTGTCCCGACAATCGACCCTCGAAGGTCACAAATGCAGCATCCTCTCTGTTGGCACTTTCTCACCTGACACAAGTCAGTTGGCGACGGTGCGGAAGATGCGAAGCACCCGAATTTCGAACAGATCGACGCTGTCGGGTGAGCTTACCGTGATCATAATATTCGTTTCTGGAGTCTGGGGAGCTGGCTAGAGCAGGAGAGTACGTTGCTATATTTCTATTATCGCAAGTCTGTACGGTCGTTTGTCACGGACGTCGCAGCTG
Organism: Boletus pseudo-olivaceus; assembly: GCA_038092955.1. Taxonomy (NCBI): domain Eukaryota; kingdom Fungi; phylum Basidiomycota; class Agaricomycetes; order Boletales; family Boletaceae; genus Boletus; species Boletus pseudo-olivaceus. The sequence goes on along the minus strand of JBBPRI010000090.1, from coordinate 59,113 downwards.
CCCCTACTAGCCGAGGTGAAGATGGCTTGTATGGACAGATTGGGCCATGAGAACTCAGAAGAGGATGGTTGTTTAAACGTTTATAGTTCACTCGACCTGTCTAACGTCGAGTCACAAGTCAAACTCTCGTATACAGTTGCAAATTTGACCCTTCCCTTGCTCGACCCCACCCAGCGCGATGACAGCCGATGCGCTCTCCAGAGTACTGGCGAGGCTGCAAAACCTCCCGTCGATGTCCCTGCCGACTGATTACCCGAGACCAGTTGGGACGAACAAACTGATCGAAGCTGCCCACACCGCCAATCTTCCCGAACAGACATCCCTTGCTTTGCTAAAGCTCGCTCTCCAATCGGACGGCGGCGACGCGGAAGACGACGACGCGCAAGGAGCAGACAGCAGTCCTTCTGCGTTCCACCTCCTCCTCTCCGCTTTCACTGTATTGTTACATCGCTACACCGGTGACACCGACATCGTCATCGGCTCTTCATCTGCTACGGCCAGCGCACCTCTGGTCCTGCGGTTGGCTGTCGATCCATCTGATACTTTCTCGTCCATCGTCCGGCGCGTCCAACTTGTCGAGAAGGAGGCAGACTCGGAGGCTGATGTATTCCCCTATGAAACCATTGTCCAAGCACTCCGCAAGGACAAAGAAGACACGATGGAAAACACTCGCCCACTTTTTCGTGTTCGTTTCTTTGATGAGACTGATCAACCCCGCGAAAACTTCATCCGCTCAACTAGTCTGACATCCGATCTCACAATCTTCGTCACGCGACCTCCCGCGACGACTCGTTCTTCCCTTGCTCCCCGCATAGCACTCCGCATCCTCTACAATTCCCTACTCTTTACCCCCGTCCGTATTTCTTTCATCGTTGACCAGCTCTCAGTGTTACTGCGAAAAGTCTCTGCAAACCCCGCCGCCCTCGTAGGATCAGTGCCCCTGTCGACTAACGGTCAAAGGGTCCATCTGCCCAACCCAACTGCGGATCTTCATTGGTGTGATTGGAAAGGTGCCATAACAGATGTTTTTTCGCGCAATGCAATCCGCTGGCCAGACCGGTCATGCGTGGTCCAGAGTCTTTCCTCCACAACTCCCGATGGGATACAAGTCGCACACACGTACACGTACAGTGATATCAGAAGAGCATCGAATATCCTGGCGCATCACCTTCTTCAAGGAGGTATCAAACGAGAAGAAGTTGTGATGATCTACGCGCATCGGAGCGTGGAGCTTGTAGTTGCGGTCATGGCAGTCCTCAAAGCTGGCGCGACGTTCTCTGTCATTGGTGTGTTGTTCTTCGTGTTCCTGACGTCGAGCGCGCAATTCACACGCTGTCCTATCAGATCCTGCGTACCCTCCGTCGCGGCAACAGATATATCTACAAGTTGCTCGGCCTCGTGGACTCGTCGTTCTAGCTGGGGCAGGGAGAATCGGGTCTAGCGTTCGAGAATTCCTCTCAAGCAACCTCAAGATTCGCGTCGAAGTTCCCGCACTCGAGTTTTCGCCAACTGGCAGAATTCTTGGCGGAATTGTCAATGGCGTCGACGTACTCAAGTCACGTTACCACCTTTCAGAAACTGATCCGAATGTCATCCTTGGACCTGACAGCATCGGTACTTTGTCCTTCACAAGTGGCAGCACCGGCATCCCGAAAGGGGTCCGGGGACGTCACTACAGTTTGACCCATTTCTTCCCTTGGATGGGTGAGAGATTTTCGCTCGGCGAATTCTCCAAGTTCACCATGCTCAGTGGTATTGCCCATGATCCTATCCAGCGAGATAGTAAGTATCGGATGTTCCATAATTGCTTTGTCTCCTCATCTCTCCTTTAGTCTTCACACCCCTGTTTCTCGGAGCCGAGCTCTACGTTCCTACCGCAGAGGACATTGGGACACCCGGCCGGCTCGCAGAGTGGATGGATGCTAACAAGATCACCGTTACTCACCTTACCCCTGCAATGGGTCAACTTCTCTCCGCGCAGGCTACTCGACAAATTCCCTCTCTCCGCAGCGCCTTCTTTGTCGGCGACGTTCTCACTAAACGCGATTGTGTCCGGCTCCAGTCCCTTGCTGCAAATGTCCATATCATTAACATGTACGGAACTACCGAAACACAGCGCGCCGTCTCCTATTTTTCCATTCCACCCGTGTCTGCAGATCCGACTTTCCTTGCTACACAAAAAGACATCATGCCTGCTGGTGAAGGCATGGTCGACGTCCAACTCCTTGTTGTCAATCGATCCGACAAGACCGTTCCGTGCACGGTCGGCGAAGTCGGGGAGATCTATGTGCGCTCAGGTGGCTTGGCAGAGGGGTATCTCGACTCTGAGGCGTCCACCGAAAAGTTCGTTTCAAATTGGTTTGTCTCGTCATCACCACCATGGAAGGACACGATACTGCACCCACTGCAGGGCCTCGCCGGACCGGAATCACGGCACTGGAAGGGTATCCGCGATCGGATGTATAGGTCTGGCGATCTCGGGCGTTATCTTCCCGACGGTCGTGTCGAGTGTATAGGACGTGCAGATGACCAAGTCAAGATACGTGGTTTCCGAATCGAGCTTGGCGAGATCGATACCTTGATGAGCCAGCACCCACTTGTTCGCGAGAACGTGACGCTCGTGCGGAGAGACAAGGACGAAGAAAAGATACTCGTCAGCTACTTCGTGCCGCTAGAGGGCGCGCTGTTGAATGGTTTCACGAGCGAGCTCAGTGATTGCGAAGAAGCTAACGGCGTCAAGAGCATACCGAAATTTAGACGGCTCATCAAAGACATCAGAGAGCATCTCAAGAAAAAATTGCCCAGTTATAGCATTCCTACGCGTACGTTGGCGCTCGATCGTGCCGGTTTTCTGGCTGACTCTTTGTACTCGACCAGTATTCGTTCCCCTTCGTCGCATGCCCCTCAATCCCAATGGCAAGATAGATAAACCTGCACTCCCTTTCCCAGATACAGCTCAAGCCCATGTCACTCATGCCGAAAACAAAGCTGTCTCCAAGGACATTGAGAAAAGGGTCATCAGTCCCACAGAAGAAAAACTGTGTTCAGTATGGGCAGGGGTGTTGCCCAACCCACCAGAGACAATACCATTAGACGAGAGTTTCTTCGATATCGGAGGACACTCTATCCTGGCAACTCGCCTCATCTTCGAGATACGAAAGGCATTCGTCGTCGAGGCGCCTTTGGGCCTCATCTTTGCCCAACCAACCATCGGCGGTTTGGCAGCCGCCATCGATGCATTGCGTGATCCAGACTTTGGTATTGCCCCCCAAGACTCAAATCCTACTCCGCCTACCCAAGTGCACACGGTGGATGGTGTGCAGAAAAAGTTCATGCCTGTCGTTGTCGAATATGGTCAAGATTTCGAGCATCTGGTTCCTCGTCTACGCGATTCCTACCCGCCGTTACCTCTCGATTTCCACACGCGTGCTTTGACCGTGTTCCTCACAGGCGCTACTGGGTATCTCGGTGCATTCGTCCTTTGTGATCTGCTCCAGCGCCAACAGAGGGTACAGAAAGTCATCTGTCTTGTTCGTTCTCCCTCAGTTGAAAATGGGCTCGAACGGTTGAGGGAAGGATCGAGTGACCGAGGTGTTTGGGACGAGGAATGGGTAGTCTCCGGGAGGCTTGAAGTGGTCATCGGGGACCTCGGACAAGATCGTTTCGGCATGGACAAAAGTACTTGGGGTCGGACCGCAGCTGAAACCGACGTAGTGTTGCACAATGGCGCTTTGGTTTGTCCTTGTTGGGTTCTTGTTGGGTGCTTGAGCTCAAAAAATCTATGCACAGGTGCACTGGGTTTACCCGTACGAGAGACTTCGATCGCCAAATGTGATTGGGACCCTGACGGCAGTTGAACTCGCTTCGACGACGAAGCAGAAGCTTTGTGTTTTCGTTTCTTCAACATCGGCTATCGATACCGAGCACTATGTTCGGCTCTCTGATTCGCTGTCGCACATGCGCAGTGAGCGCAGGGGTATACCCGAAGACGATGACCTTGAAGGCGCGAGGACTGGTCTGAAGACCGGTTATGGACAAAGTAAATGGGTCTCTGAAAAGCTATTATTTGAGGCGGGGAAGCGAGGGCTCAAGGGACATATTGTGCGCCCCGGGTATGTCGTCGGAGATTCAAAAACGGCGGGTGCGCGTATTTCGCCCAGCATTTTCCGGCTGACTTATTTAGCCTCACTTGGCAGTGACCAACACGGACGATTTCATATGGCGAATGGTCAAAGGGTGCGTGCAACTTGGACTCGTCCCTGACATCAACAATACCGTGAACATGGTTCCCGTCGACCATGTTGCACGATGCACAGCACTCGCCGCCGTTGCTCCGCTACCGAACGCCACACAGACTGTGCTACACATTGTGGCCAACCCACTTCCGACGTTCAACGACTTGCTCTCGTCGTTGACAGAGTATGGCTTCTCGACACGGCAATGTGAATACCTGCTCTGGAGAAGGGAACTGGAGAAGCATGTTATGGAGGTGCAAGACAACGCATTGTTCCCTCTACTGCACTTTGTCCTTGACGACCTCCCGACGAGCACGAAGGCCCCTGAACTAGATGATGGAAACACCGCTGCGTTGTTGATGCAAGGTCAAAATCCCACTACGACATGCACAATCTCGGATGAACTGATGGGCCTGTATCTGGCGTGGCTCGTCGGCGCTGGATTCCTACCAGGGCCGGGCTTGCCTGGTGGGCGCAAATGCTTGCCTGCGCTCGGGAATGGTAAAGTGATCAAAGCCGCGGGTCGGAGTGGTGTTTAGGAGGTAGAACGGGCCCGAGATCGATCTGCATGTTTGTAGTTTTGTAACATGGGGAAGCTGTTCGACGCGGATGCCTAAGCGACGGCAACTGCCAACGAGCGCGACGTCGGACATCCGTCGGAGAGATGGGCGATGTTATTATGCCATGTCCAACTTTGAGATTCGGAGGTGCCTGTATACAACTCCCTTTGAACATCATGGTCACCTTGCAGATAGCCTTGTCGCCTATTTCTGCGCCACATGATGACTCTCCAAACTAAGATGAGACCGTCCTTCCGAATATGGAAAGACCCATGGCTGGTCGAATTTCCATTGGATCAGAATTCATCATGACTTGACTCCTGCCAATCGTTTCATCCAATCATAATTGCGGCAGTACCTTACATTACCCGCTTTCCATTCAAGATGTATCACGCGATGCCTCCATGATCCATCGTGCACTTTAAATGGGCTTGCCTAACACCTAACGGCACCAAAAGGGTCGCTCGCATCCATCACCAAACGGGTTGCCCCATCTGTAGGTGAGTACGAAATTCTTATAAATTAGCTGGCACTTTTAAACGTTTCGAATTCATACTTTCTCCGTAGCACCTCCAAATGAGTGTCGGGACGGAGACCGAAAAGTATCTGCGAGTCGCCTCGCTCTCCATCGCTGCTTATGAGTGAGTCTCCATGCTCCGTCCTCTGCAGTTCTTTGTTACTTATCTACACACAGCTACCTGATCACATTGCCCGCTGAATTGCGGTTTTATCGAAGTCAAACTGATATCTTCCGCCCAAGGTATTCGATCTCGTCGACTGGCCCTCACTGGCGATTGACTATCTGCTTCGTTTAGCTTGGGTTGCGTTCTTTTCTTCCTCATTCGGTCGGTCTCACTTCCAGAGCCCCTCATTGTCTTTTGGTCTGATCGGGCAGCAGTTATGTTAGCATCATCGTTATGGTTGTCAGCAATTTTGGCGTTCTCGCCACCTCGTTCACTGTCGAATCATGTAGCCATTACTATCTAATTGCACCTGTCTTTAAAGGTTCGTCCGGTCTACGAATTCGCTCAACGTTTTTCCACTCACGCGTTTTCAGTCTTGCAAACCATGGTTTCACAAGTCATCCTGGGCGTCAGGTAAGCATATTTGGTTGCTCCTTTGGCTTGCTCAACATCCTTTCAAAAGAACATTCAACATTGCACGGAGACAACAATCTGTTGGTATCATCCTCACCACAGCCTTTGTCATCACGACAGCAGTCAGTCCTTTACACGAGTCCGCCACCTTCCCGCTGAACATTGTTCCACAGCTTGAATGGTTTACCAATATGTACCATCGTATGCGTGAGTACTGCCATTGTTTCATCCTAAGCGGAGATTGCTGAACTATTTATCAGCGGTTCTGGATAACGTGAGTGGCACAGCTGCATATATACCAACTCACGCACAACTGATCCTGCGCGCCCCGCCCCTTCAGGGAAAGTGAGTCTATATCGGGTGGTGATTTGAGTAGTTATTGAACGGCCATCAAAGCTGCACTCCGGGAAATGACGCCGCTCATCCGACCGCATGGGCGTACTATCTCATATCAATGTTCTGGGACACTGGAGCTTTGTCTGTCTCCACATATTACCTTGTGCGGTATAATACCATTAATGGGAGGTCAGTCTTTGTTACTCATCTTTGTCAAACAGGCGCTCAATCAACCTCCGCTTCTCTCGCAGATGGTCTCGGTTGATTAGAACGTAAGTGCTTCCTGGCCTATACCCACACCCGTCACAGGACTGATGTCCCTAATAGGATGATTTATGATGGACTCGGGTATTTCCTGGTTTTGACCTGTGGGGTCGCTCACCTTCCCGTCTTTCCTGTGCTGAACACTCCGAAGGTGTCAATGTTTTCAATCTTATCCTGTATCGGGCAAGTGATCAATCTGTGCAGGTGAGCATCATTATTCCCGACTAAACTACGTAGCAAATTCTTACCGTAAGCCGACGGCTATCAGTCTGCAGGGTAAGTGTAAATATAGCCCCATTTGTTGCCACGCTTTATAACTGGTCACATTAGAGCATCATTGGGTTACGTGGTCACCTGGATAATGAGTCAACGGATCTTGCTTCATCTAAGAGGTGTGTTGTTTTCCTTCCATTCCAAAAATACAAGTATAGCTCACATCTTCTTTGTCCAGAACTTTCTGAGCCTGCGGAGCTAGCGCGATTCGATAACATTATACTCACCCACCCGGCACAGCCTGTGCGTTCCATTGTCTCTGCATTACGTTCACCATGCGAAATCCAGAAGACTGCGATTGACATGGAGTATGCGCCGGGTCCGCCTCACGAGCTGGAGCTGGATGTTCGGGTGCACGTAGAACAATCTGTGACCATCGATTATGATCAATCGTCGAGGAAACGGTTGACTGGGGTGTGAATACACGGGATGTGTGATACATATGACACTGATCTATCATTTCGACCAGCAATATAATGTATACCCCAAAACATGCACTTACTCGTGACTTCACCAGATAAAGGTAAATTTGAATTGCTGCGCGAACCGTTCCGACTTGACGGTGTCGACGTTTACTTGAGATTTCTGGCCAACTTTTCACCAGAACACCAGCTACCCATACGACTCTGACCATCTGCCTGCGGCACCGAAGAACGACGCTGGCCATGTCTATATCCCCTAGCCCACCCGGACCAGCTATGTTGGCGGTACAGAACGCTGTCCCCACTCGGCTGACCGTGCATAAATCCCCTTCGATAGGGGAGCTGTCCATCATCCAAAGAAGCTCGACCACAGTCGAAGTTTGCGGACACGATACTACTTTCCCTAGCTTCCTGGGTACCTCTGAGTTTTTTTATGACTCTCGCGCAGGTGCGTGCTGCATTTCTCACTTGACAACCGGAGATTGCCTGACGATATAGGACAGTGTAAGTCTCTGGCCTGGCGCCCATCCTTCCATCGAACAATAACGCACGATCCCTAGATACGAGAACCCGCTGATAACTGCCACATCCCGCGCGCTCATATCCGACATTCACACTCTCACCCGCCGCTGCTGCGCCGTCGATGTGCCTCGACCATTGTCCATTCTTCGTGCCCTTTTGAGGGTCTTTCCACTAAATAAATACGGCGACGATGATCCTTGGTTCAAGGCAATCAGGGTCTGGGCGGAAGTAGACGACATTAGCGAAACGGAGAGTTTTGGTGCGCGTTTTTAATCTCTAAGGTCACCGCTGCCTTATCCACACGTCATTCTAGATGGTCACAAGAAGAGCTTCGTCGAGTACACCCTCAACATCCTCTTCTTTCCCGACCTTCATACCACATACAGGATACCCAAGACGTTGATGTTACGCCGCCCGCCGTCTTCTCCCACTGATTCTCAGCTATCACTCCCCGTTACAGCATCTCCATCTCTCCCGATACCTGGGACGCCCATTTCCGTGCCGTCGCCGCTCCATTTCCAACTTCCCGTCATGACACGACTGAGTTTCAACGAACAAGGACAGATCACGTACCACCGTGACATTTGGGATTTCAGTGACGTGGTACGACTCATACCTGGAGTGCGAATAGCACTCTGGATAATTGCACGTGCTGGCGCCTGGGGACTGAGCTGGATCAGCCAAAGAGTATGCTCGGCCATGGACTCGGACGCCAAGCACAACGAAAGCATGAATGGAGATAGTGCGTTGCTCACGTCGAGCGTCAACTCGAGCATTTAGATTTTGTCGTTGTTGGAGCCACTCAACGTTTCCTTTCCTTTCTGACGACGGTTCCTCAGATGTAGCATGGTTTGTGTGGAAGGTCAGGTTTCACGTCGTCTTGTTTATGCCTCTTTATGTGTGTGATGACTTTAATGTACTCACGAGCTTCCTGTACGTCTCAGCACGGGGAACATAGTCTTGATCAATGATATTGATCATTGGGTGCACTACGTGCCGCTAGCTTGCAGTGATGTTTTTACACTTGGCAAGGCGTTGTAAGGATTCGATTCACTTCTTTCTCTTTCCCCACTTGCATCTCTCTCGATTTCTCCCGAGAACCCCGTCGCAGCGCTTGCCGGCCGCGATACGGGACGGAACCGTCAAGGCGGCGGTCCCGTACTTCGCGACCATCCTATCAATCATCCACTTCAGGAGAGTTGCCGAACCCCCGTGTTTCGTCGTCCCGCCCTCGCTACACACACCCCACCGGATCTTGTACCCAGGTCCCAGATCCGCGTTAGTTACACCCCACACGGTATTTCTGCCACCTCCTCACTTCATTTGAGGTATTACACATGGTCGATACTGACCACACGATAATCCCTCCGAGTATTGGTTCCTTGCTTTGTTTCCATGTGCTTATGGTAGTCTGGTTACCAGACCGTTCAAGGTAAGCCGTCGATAGCACCAAGTTCCATCCTATGTCCTTCAACAGGTCGTATGTACACTTATCGGTGATCGGCTTCCAGAGGATTCTACCCACTCCAAATACTTCCACACCCTCCCGGACATTCTTCTTTTGCGCAGACAACCGTTTTTGGGTCATCGTCACCAGTTCCGGGGGAGATTCGAAAACTTTTCTTTGTTCTGCCATCCACACTGGAACCACAAAGGTCCCAGGTGATTCGACAAGCGACCCGACAGCAGTCAGGAAGCAAGACGTTGTCCAAGTGAAGACTGGCATGGTCGCTTGAGCCTCCAAGCCCAGGAGTAATGCACCTTACGACTGCCGATCATTGGCGTCCCGTAAACGCGTGCGTTGCTGACCTAGACATGATGGTGTTAGCACTCCGGAAATGAGCGTGTTCGCTCTATACCCACCGCTAGAGCTGAGGGATTCGATTCTAACGGAAGGACGTCGTCCAAATCTTCTGGCACAAAACTAGTGCCTACAGCCAGCGAATCGTCAAGTTTGGAGTCAAGGTTTGACGTGCGACATCACCCGAAGTTGCCCGGGCGCAAGTCGACCATGAGGAAAGGCTGGTTTGGGGACTACGCGTATACACCGACCGTCGCGCCTTGTCAGATCGGTTTCAAAGACCTTGCGGGCATCGACGATGGGCACGTCGCGCCGCTTGTCCTCGCAATGGCGAGTACACTTTTAGCACGCGCTCGCTATCCTTTCTGGTTTGATGGCGCCTCTGGTCATCTTTGCGAACACGTCGGCGCTCGACCGGTGGATAGATGAAATTCGTATCCCTCGTTGGTTGTGGTGAGCAGTCGACCAGTTGTCCTATCATACGATTGCACAGAGTCTTTCTGATAGGTGTCCATCCCCCAGGGATCTCGGGTCTACATATAAATGTCACGAATTAAGATTTTGGGGGAGAGGATACTACCTCGAAGCTGGATGGCTGTCTGTGGTCACTGGTCAGAACTCGTATCACTGAGGGAAGTAACGTCGCTTACAAAAAGCGACCGTGTCAACAATCACAAGGAAATATGCGTCTTCGTCGTTGATCATGTGGTCACATCCTTCCAGTGACGATGTGGTGTCACTTATAATCAAACACACTCTGATACGGTCAATGCTAATTAGCGTTTCTGGCAGGACTTTACAGCGCTATCTTTCAATGTCTATCCTGATCGATAAAGATTGTCTTTGAAGTACGGGCGGTGTACATATTGTAGCCTGGTAGTGAGCTCCATCAAGCACATTTGCCTTCTTCCCAGGTCGTGACTGATAGCGGGACCGATAGGACATTTTTTCCATCATCTCAGTGCTCCGGATGTAGCCCCACAGACGGGGATCAATGGAAAGTAAACAAAGCGCCGACGGACCTTTCCATTCTTGAAACATGGCTTGTTGCGACTCCTCATCCCTGCCACATACAGCGCGAGAAGGGTCCTGGGTAGGTTCATCATGGTAAGTGGGTGGTTTAGACTTGGATTTCGAAACGAAACTTAGGAACGTCAGTTGAAGGTGCACGAGGGAATGCACTGCACTTGCCAAATCATACGATCGCGTCAAGGCTATATTCCCGAGGCGCGAAACACAATTGCAACTAGACCGGTGACCAGCTCGTCCAAAAGAGGAAATGTGAGGCGAAGCATTCCGTCGCGTCTATCATCTAAATTGCAACGGCGCAGGAGTCGATCGAGGGCGACCGTGCTTGGTTTGTACTTTCGTATGCTGTAATTCATGTTGTATACCTGTCTAATGCTTTCGATTTCCCTGCTCAGTGGTGTGCTACTGTTCCATATGATGTGGCCCAAGTTAGACACGAAATATGATTGATGCGGTCACAAGATATTAAACGCTACTCGCCCTTTATTCGAGCGTCGAGGCGCCTGGAATTGAAAGACGTCGACATGTATTTCTAGTAGCCAAAAGTGACATTCACTGACGGCCAACGACTGTAAATATAAGCGACCGTCACTAATTATGTATGTGAACGTATGTCTACTAATTTTTTTTGGGATCTAGACTCTCTTTAAGAGCGATTTTACTTCCCTCAGTGTATCTGGTATTGATGAGATGTTTAGATCGAGAAGCATCACATTACCTGAAACTCTGTGTTAGGGATGATACGTTCACTTGCACAACATGTGCCCGGCCTGAGACTCTATCATTCTGCTGGCACCATTGCATCGCTCAACCTACTTTGAAGTTTGCAAGTCAGGCAACAGTGAAGGGCCAGGGGTAACCGATTACCACTGACATTGATGCTACCGAGGTCTTTAGCAACTTTCAGAACTTGAAGCTGATGCCTTCAAACGCACATATCATGGCAAATTGCCAACTTGGACATGGCAAGATGGCCGAGCGGTCCAAGGCGTGTGACTCAAGCTTATATAAGCTTGCCTGCTTAAGCGGGTTTCTCATCTCCGAATGGAGGCGGGAGTTCGAATCTCCCTCTTGTCATCTTTTTTCTCATCTCTCGGGTGACGATATGAATGAAGACGGTTCATTGTGTCTGGACTTGCACACTTTTTAGGCTGCATCCTCCGTTGACAGCGTTCAGGTTTCTTGACGTGTGACTAGGTCTAGTTTTACTCTTTTGGTAGTTCCAGGTGATAAATCCAGATAACCATTACATAAAGTAGTCACGCGAGGTCGGTTTCACCTTCAACCAGGTACTCTCCAATAGTTTGACGACCTCTTCGGTGAGGGGACCTCCATTACTATACCCTCCAAGTCAGGACACTCTTCAATGGAAAGGAAAAAGGGGGCCTACCTCTCCTTCAGGTTAGATTCCAACTGGATGGGATTACTCGCGCCCACGATAATGCGGTCTCCGACCTCTGGGTCGAGCTTGCTGTGATGCTGCAACCACCTAAACGCAGCCTCTGAAAGGGAAACGTTGTTTTTGGCCTGGCATCGAGGGTAAACAGGATGAGTACGACACGGATGGTGGCACTGACCAGCAACTCGTTCAACTCCCTGATCTCAGGCAGTATCGGGGTATAAGTGTTCTGCAGCGTTGTGGCGAGGATAGAGACATTGGGGTCCCATCGTCCACCAGGCGCTTTTGTGTCCGCCTCGGCCAATATACGTCCGGAAAGCGTGCCGCTCCTAGTTTGAACACGGATGAACAAGCATAATCGGACGAGAGGCGTAGGAGACCACGTACGCAAGCGGACTGTAGGCGTAAAATCGTATTCCAAAGTGCCTCAGACAAGGGAATAGTCTGAAAAAAAAAAAACACCATCATGGTCGGCTATCCTTGACGGCCCCATCCTATGCTCGGGAAAGTACGCACTCTACTTCGACGTTGCGCTCGATGACATTGTACAACCCTTGATAGACCGTCGGTTTGACCCAACCATGCTGAGCGGCGGTGGTCACCACTTCAGCGACCTGGAAATATGGAGAGGCTTCAGCCCAAAGTGGATGTAAAATACGAAGACGAGACGAACTTCCCAAGAGGTGAAGTTGCTCAGCCCAAACTCCTGACTGGTAAGCATCAACGAAAGTCGTCATACAAGCGAGTCCGACTGTAGGACTCACAAAGCACCCTCTTTGTAAAGGTCGTTCACAGCGCGGAGCGTCTCCGAGATGGGTGTGTTTCTATCTGGTGCATGGAGGTAGAAAGTTTGGATTTTGACACTTGCGAGGGCCTTGGCTGATGCGGCCAGCGCCCCCTTGACGCCTTCCGCCTTGAGCCCACCTGGTCCGGCGGGATGGATTCTATATTTAAATACCTCAGTTTCTACACGTCGAATTCGAGGCGCTTTCCCCAAAACACCAACTTTGTGTCCAAGGTACATTCCTTCAAGTCAAGTTGGCTGATGAGCTGAGAGAGAGAGAGGCCTAGTGAGTATCCCCGTGGATTTCCCCCAAGCGTTTTCGAACGCGGCCGTCCTTACCTCTTCGGAGGTGCCGTACACGCGTGCACTATCGAGCTTGTCGTGCCCGTGGCTGACGAACAGATCGACGAGTTTCTGTGCGTCTTCGACTGTGTTGACCCTTGCACCCAAGGGAGGGGCACCTCGACCAAACTGGGCTGTACCCTATGAGCGATTCATCCCGTCAGTCGCAGACATCATTGCGAGAGAGTCCAGGGACAGACCAAGACGAGTTTGATGCGGGTAGACATGATGGCTGATGGTGCAGGTTAGCTGGGAACGGAGAGTACCTTTAGCCCTGGTCCGTGTTATATGGCTGATGGCAGTTGTGGACATGGTATATCTGTTGATCAGGTATCTGACTAATCGTCTCAGCTCTACGTCCATGTTGTCTCATGGTTTCTTATTTTACATCGTCCTGGAACACCCGATGGGAGTATTGATCAACTTTAAAGCGGGCGTGTCAGTTTTTTTGGTCGAAAAAGAGTGGCATTCGAAGAAAACACTAATTCAATGCAGTCACCGCATTTATATCTAACCGCTCACCGACTCCTTTCCTGGCCTGACTTGTACCCTTTCGCTTCTTGAACCCGAAGCTAAAGCTCACCCCACCTGACATGGATCGCTCCTCTCCATTCTGATCAGACTTAAAGTGTTCATCTGCAGTTTTACATATCCCCTTGAGAGTCGTGTACGGCCCTTGGTAACCGAGGCCTCCTTTAGCCGGCGGAAGGCGAGCTCTAGAGTCATCAAAAATAACGTGGACCCCTAGGAGTGTGAACATGGGAGTTTGTAGGTTAACGAGATCCCCAGAAATAGCGGGTATTACTCTAGCGATAGCGCGTCCAATCAACGAATCTGAAGTCGACAGAAGCGCTTTGGAAACGTAGAAGAATTCAATGACCTGCGAAAGTCCAAGCATGAAAGTGGGTGAGAAGATCGGAAATACGGTCTCTTCGTCTAGTGCGTGGAGTGCCGTGTAGACATCACCGTAGGTAGGTGGAGGTCCTGCATCCGTGACTATGAAGGATTGACCACCGATATCAGGGTTTGGGGATCCTTTTTCTAGTTCTATGAGTCGCTGCTCGTAGCATAGATGGGCGAGAGCGCAATTCTCCACATAGATGAACGACGATAGGATGTTCGGTATCCACGTTGGGTTGTGCTTCCGTACGAGATAAGCCCCACAGAGCATGTCCCCTCCGGGACCAAACACGCCATTTCCAGGACGAATGCAGCCGGTTCTCAGTGTGTGTGACTTGCTGGTGGGAGATTTATCCGCGGCGCGGACTTTCTTCTCCGCCAAGATCTTAGAAACTGCGTAGTTGGAAAAGAAATGGTCGTGCTGTTTCGGAAGATGGGTGTCATCATCATTGGACACTTGGACGAAGGACGCCGGCTGTTTTTCCCAGGGCCACAGCCAAAAGTGAGAGCGGCGGACGGAGACAGACGCTGATGAGGTATATATAAGGGTATTTACGCCAATGTCCTTGGAGGCGTTGATCACGTTGACCGTGCCGACCTGGTTCACCTTGCTTGAACGAGGGAGTAACGCAATGTGGCGCTCGTAGAAGCGGATATTTGCAGCAGTGTGGAACACCGTAACCTCCAGTTCTCCTTCCGCATCAGGCCAGGGCGCCTTGAAGGCCGCAGAAACAGCAACCGGATCAGAAACGTCGACGTGCAAAAAGGGGACCTGCAGAGCAGCTCCGGTTCGCAAGTCTATACGACTGGGAGGGCGAATGTCTAAAATTCTGATCTTCTTTGGATCTTCCCCGCGCTCCAGTAGTTGGAGGACGATCCAACCCCCTAGAAAACCTGCCTGGGGAGAATCAGTTTACCGGGACGTGGGAGCGGCAGCGAGAGGGAACATACACCACCGACAATGATGTACCGTCGACCGGTCTTTGGGGGAAGGAAGTTCCTCATGACGACTGGGTTCTTCGATAAAGCCTCGGCGGCTGCGCGCACTGTCTTAGGCGTGACACGCGCAGGCGAGAAAACGGCTGCCACCTCGGGTGGAAGCTGTCCTAGTTTCCTGTCGTTGAGATAGCCATATATGAAGACCAAGGAAACGATGGTGAGCAAGCTGAACGATAAGCCCAGCATCCGCTATAAGCACTATAGGAAGAGGGGGCGACTTCGAGGTGCACGTTCGTGAGGCAGAAACTACACGTAAGATGTAGCATCGTTTGTGCGACTCCGGGACGAGTCGGGTTCCCACCACGGTCACAAAAATGAACTAAATTCAAAACGTTAGACCGCTTTCGCCTGTGGGAGACTTAGCAAGACATTACCTAATCTGGAGGGTCCTGTGAGATCATTGTTTGTTCGGCACTGAAAGAAACCAATGT
Organism: Boletus pseudo-olivaceus; assembly: GCA_038092955.1. Lineage (NCBI taxonomy): Eukaryota > Fungi > Basidiomycota > Agaricomycetes > Boletales > Boletaceae > Boletus > Boletus pseudo-olivaceus. The sequence continues at coordinate 43,719 of JBBPRI010000090.1, read as the reverse complement.
AAACTTACATAAGCCGAACGTGATGAATTTAAACCAGTGCTAATGAAATTGCAGTCCACATCCAAGTCGTGACATAGAATTCTTACATGATGCCTGGCAAAAAAAGAAAAGACAGCCCGAAGTTGTAACCATGTATGCGACACCACTGTTCTGATCGCATATCCACGTTTACACTTCATCGGGAACCTAAGGAGGAACGCCGAAAGGGGAGCGATGATAGGGTATCATACATGTAGAATAAGGGCCACAAGGCCCGGTGCAAGACATTGCTGTCCGTTGGGTGGAAAACGCTGTCCTTCTGGCAGGCGACCACTAACCACGAAGTAAACAAAGTGAGACCAACAGCGGCCACAATATAGTGGGCGAGAGTCCCTGTGGTAAGAGGGTTGATCTCGTCGACGTTCATACTGAACACGTTCTGTCGAAGGGTTCAGTTTTGCAAGGAGGATGACACTGACGACCTACAGCCAGGTATGTTGCCGGAAGGAAGATCATTGAGAAGTAGGCAATCTGATGCACGAGGGTAAGTTGGCCACTGGACGAAAAACAGAGTCAGCGCACCTGCTTCATAGCAGCGGAATCTTGCATCGTTACTTTTGCCAACCCCTGCATAGCCTTGCTCTCTATTATCTCCACAGTCGCGAATGCCTAGTCAGAAGACATCAACAGCACAGAAAAAAATAAAGAAACATGATTATATTCGAACCAAGTGAATAACATTAGCTAGTCTGTCAGACAGCATCTCCCTTTGTTGAGCCAATCTCTTGATCTCGGTTACGAGATTATGCGCCTCAGTACGCAAGAGTTTTGCAGAGTCTTCGCGTTCCGCTTTGGAGATCGAGGGGGCATTCATCGCTGGATTAGGTGTATCTCTTACGAATTCAACCGACCGGAGGAACTCTCGGAGGAGCTGCTGATAGTGCAAGAGATATGCTTGCAGTTTATGCAACTCTCGCGTGAGTTTGATGTTGTTGGACTGAAGGACTTCGTGCTCCTGACAAGGGTATTTAAACAAATACGAGGTTTGCGAAGCGAAACTGGCTTACAAGCGCATTGATATAGCGAAATAGAACTTCGAACGCCTCGTCCCATGCATAAAGTGCGTACCAGAGAATCACAAGAAAGTGAAAGGTCGGATCCTTGGATCTCTTGAAATTTTTTGACCAGTAGACGCTATCGCTCGTCCTTTGCACGAGAGACTGCAGACGCTTCGCAGAAGTTCCTTGTATGCTAAGGTGACAAGAAATAATTGTACTCGTTCTCGTGTTGCGGACCATATGGAGCGACAGTAGATCCTGAAACAGAATTTTGTTTCCTTCGCACATATCGGGATTGGTATCTGTTCGACCCAAACTTCGAGAAGATATACTTGCCTGGGAGAGGAAGCGGTGCTTGGGTATCGGTCGTTTGTTTCTCCCCTGCAGGTGTTGTGAATCGTTCAAGAGCAAGGAAGAAAGGGCGTAAAACGTACCCGTATACGGAAGTGGTCCCTCCATCGCCCACCAGGACCGCGATTCAGTTGAGGTATAGGTCGAAATCCTCCATGGTTTGGCCCTCATAATCATCGGTCGTTTATTCTTGAAAGTGCGTATGAAGGGAAGGACAACAGTGATATCTAGAAAGATGAGCAAGGTAACAGAGCACAGGGTTGCATCCACTCACGGTCCTCCAGCGCTCTGGGGTCTTCCTGGTACCTAGATGGGATCCAATTTGCGGAGGATGCGAAAAAGAAAGGTTCGATATTGTATCTGGCTGGAGTGAGACCACAATTGCACTGTACAATATGAACAGCTACACACCTTGTTCCTAGCATTTGGAGGACGGGTAACGTCAGGTCCTCAACGAAAAGTGTTTGCACTCGGATATTCGAAGATGGCTAGCCACGGCCCGCCTCAGCCTCAAAACTTGCAATATGCATGCTGCTTACAGGTATCCCAAGATGATCCCAGTACACTCTTAGATTCGCGGCGTCGTCTTTACGAACGGCGCGTGCTTCCACTCGCTTGTCACAATTCCCATCGTCGAATACACCGATCTTGTATACGGTGGATGACTCGCGATCGCTGCATTTAGTCAACATCTGACTCCTGTTCACTTGGTCGTGTGTCCAGTTTCTGAAAAGATTTTGGGGATATTGACACCACTCGGACCCGTCTGTAAGTCCTGGTGGAATAGCATGGTCTTTGCTGTCATCGATATCAAAGCTCATCCATGGCCATGGTGCCGACGGTGCTGCGTGGCGATATCTGCTCGAAAAGCAGCAGAAAAAAAGTTGGCGCTAAGTTTCCAGACCACAAGATTGTCAGGCAATCACTTACGTCGGCGGTGGGACCTTGGGAAAGTCGTAGACATCCCTCCGTGATTGTCGTCTATGTGGTCCTCCGCTGCTAGGATTAGCCTGGACGGTAGTCGTGCTCATCGATGAGGTTATAGGTCACTGGATGTAAGAAAGAAACGCTGAACGCACGCTTTTCAAGGATATGCCCTCGGCGCCCAGCCCCGCAGGGGTGCTATTGGATTTTGAACACATGTAGCATCTGTCAGCTTGGCTATTTCCATCAGAAACCCACTGCCAGCAAAATCAAGTACATACCTTCGAAGGAACTTTCTTCGTGGAAATTCTACTCCGAGTTTGATGTCCACCTGACCTTCTCCCCAGCAGGGCACCTATCATTATGAGTGCCACCAACGGTTAAACTTTACAGTGATTTCGGCACTCTCTATAAGTGGTTTTACTTCACTCGGTGAAAGGATTGAGGAACGATTGCAGCTGGGCTGCAGCCCAGGCCTCAAAGGTCCCCGATTGTCAACTCGTTGGCCTGCCGAGAATCTAGTGACAGGTATGGTAACTATACAGTATCAATATTCGTCGTGACGGATTCTACGGTCTACCAACGGTTAGGACTAACAAATCCATACTACAATGCAGGTATACATATACAAGTACAGGACATGAAACGCTCATCTAATGGTCCTCGCGCACACTGAGATAAAAACCTAACGTCGTGCAGTATTACTGGTCCTCTAAATGCGAACATACTCCACATCAGCCTCCTTTCACCATTAATGAAATATATCGAGCACACACTCACAGGTGGTCGAATTTGGGGACAAGGTTGGGGCTCGGTAGGTCCGAACCCCCCTTTGATGAGAGTGGATATTAGGTTGTACGCATAGAACATGGGCCACAAGGCGCGTCCCACAACTTTAGCGTCTTTCGCGTGGAAATGACTTTCTTTCTGGAGTGCTATCGCTATCCACGAGGTCAAGAGAGTGAGTCCGATAGTGACCTCAACATAGTGGTCGAGGGACCCTATTGCCTTAGGGCTGAGCTCGTGGACGTTCATGCTGAATACGTTCTGTTCGAAGGTCAAGTCATGTGAACGTTGGCCATGTTGACGACCCTACCGCTAGAAAACTTGCCGGGAGGAAGATCATTGTCAAATAGGCAATCTGACGTACTTGAGTATATTGCAGACGAGACGGAGAAAAATCAAACAGACCTGCTTCATAGCAGCGGAGTCGATCATCGTCGTCTCCGCCAAGTTCTGCATAGCCCTGCTATCCGTAATGTTAACACTCGCAAACGCCTGGAGAGTGTAAGGAGTGCGGAGAATAAGAGAAAGGACACCGAATGCGAACCAAGTGAATGACATTCTGAAGTCGGTCGGACAACATTAGCCTTTGTCCAGTTAATCTGTCAATCTCAGACATGAGATTGTTGGCTTCTTTGCGCAAGAGATCTACGGAGTCGTCCCGCTTGTCAGGATTGCTCTCGAGATCGATCATTGCCGGATTTGGTGTATCTCTGACGAACTCGACAGATACCTGGAAGTCCCGAAGGAGTTGCTGATAGTACAGAAGATGTGCTTGTAACTTGTGCAACTCTCGTGTAAGTTGTATGTCGTTATCTTTGAGAACTCTGGACTCCTGCAGGGGTATCAATGGAGAAACAGAAAGCCCGGGAGACGGAATTGCCTACTAGGATATTGATATAGCTATATAGTGCCTCGAATGCCTCATCCCACGCATACAGGGCATACCAGAGAATCGCAAGGAAGAGAAAGGTTGGATCTTCGGATCTTTTGAATATTTTTGACCAGTAAACGCTGTCGCCTGTCCTTTGCACGAGAGAATGGAGGCGCGACGCAGAAGTTCTTTGTAACTCTGAGCTGGGGTGATAAGATACGATTGTACTAGTCGTTGAGGTGCGGTACATGTGGATAGCGAGCAAGTCTTGGAGAAGAATTTTATTATCTTCAGACATTGGGATTAGAACATGTGAGATTTGTATGGAGAGGGACACCTACCATGAAGAAGGAGTGGTGCTTGAGTATCAATGTTTTGTTTCTCATCTATGAATGTAAGTTAAGGGACTGCAAAACGAACTTGATAGAGACATACCCCTGTAGGGGAGCGATGAGGGCGATTCTTCTGCTGGCGCTTCCGATTGCTGGAAAGTAAAGTCCGCGGTCCCGACCAGCCATGCCCGTACAATCGGCTTTTGAATTTTCATCGTGCGGATAAACGGGAGGACAACAGTAATATCTAGGAGACGTGAGCAAGTTCCAGATGGGAGGAGGCATCTACTTACGGTCCTCATTACGTTTAGGGTCTTCTTGATACCTTGACGGAATCCAATTTGCGGAGGACGCAAAGAAGAAAGGCTCGACATTGTATCTGGCTGGATTGAGACCGCTGCCGCATTGCATGTATATAGTATCGATCACTCACCTAGTGCCCAAGATTTGGAGAATTGGCACTGTCATATTCTCGACAAACAACGCTCGCACTCGAACATTTGAAGGAGGCTGTTACAAGTTGCTCAACGCGCTTGGAAACACGGGACATAGGTCCTACTCACGGGAGTCTTCAGATGATCCCAGTACGCTCTCGAAGACTCGATTTTGACGGTACGATCCTCGTCACTTCTGTCAAAGGAACCGTCTTTAAACACATCCACCTTGTGGACGCTGCAGGTCCCATGAGGTTTGATTTTCAGAATACCGCATCTCTCGACCTGGTCGTGCGTCCAGTTTCCGAACAGACTTTGAGGGTAATGACTCCATTCTGAGTCTTGACCAAGGTCGCCTGGGGGGAGAGGAAGGACTTCGCTGGGATCAACATCAAAATCCATCCACGGCCACGGTGCTGAGGGGGCGGCATGTCGATATCTGTTCGAGTGGCAGTGAAGCTTCTGTCGGAAAGGACATCATCCAGAGCACTCACATTGGCGCTGGGACCTTTGGAAGCTCGGAGACGTTTCTTTGGAGACCTTCTCTGTATTGTTCTCCGCTGGGAGGGAGTTCTTCCATGTCGATGACCGTGCTCATCGTCGAGGTGGGAGGCCAAGAGAACGTTCAACGAGCCTCATACCTTGAGCGCCCAGGTATTTCGTAATTAAATTGAAGCGAACATGCGCCCACACTAGCCTCATCTGCCCGCTAAGTGCTACTTGGCGACCGATCAACGCATCTTCAATATTCTTGTCCAGTCGAGGTCAAACAAGACCAATCTGACCATAATCGTGTGGTGTGAAAGCACGCGGGTTCATTCATCAAGTGCCACTATTCGCTCCATTAAAACTGGCGAATCTCTGGGAATACAGTTCATGATTCGAGGCTCAGGCGACCTTGCATGCAAGCGACCTCATGGCCTCACGGCAATCTTGAGGGCCTCCCTACTGTTCATCTTATCCAACGCTTGCTGATACTCGCTAATTTTGTACACGTCGGTCACCTGCAGTCCGATATCAGCGGACGATTCTGCACGTGCTACGAGCAACTATTTACCATGCCCTTGACGTTGATTTTTCCGCTGTCCAGGTACGCCACCGCACGAGGGAAACAATGTGTTTGTGCAAATGACCCGATGATCTAGCGACATGCTGAGTGACGCTTGCGAATGACACAAGAGTTGCCTCACCTTTATTTCGTCGCCAAATATCTTCGACGGTGGCCAGTGTACACGAGCATCATTCGAGTAAACACCGTAAACCATGAGTGTTCCACCCCGGCGGACGTAGTTGATCGAATCGTTGGCTACTTTTCCGTTGCCAGTGGCTTCCACCACAACATCGAACCCATACGGGTTATCTGCTTGGAGTCTTCCCCATTGCGCAGCGGGGTCATTCCTGTCCAGCTCGATATACTCGTCGGCTGCTCCAAGTTGCTTGGCAATCTGTGTCTTGATGCCTTTGTTTGCGGCAATCACCACTCTAGAAGCGCCGTTCAACTTGAGCAGTTGTGCAAGGATCAAGCCTGTTGGTCCTGCTCCGATAACGAGTGCATCAATGCCGACAGGGGGGTTGAGTTTATCCATGCCATGGATAGCGCAAGCCGCAGGCTCGATCAATGTCGCCTCCTCGTCCGTGAGATTATGTATCTTGTACAATTTTTTGGCATCACTGAAGTCAACGTTGCAACCGTGTTAAGCATCTGTCACGGTGTTACCGCGCAGCGGAGCTACTCACAAGACAACGTATTCGGCGAATCCACCGGCCATCGTGACACCTCGGCCATTGAAATTCTCGCAAAGGAGAGACTGTCCACGTCGGCAGTAGAAGCACTGTTCGCACTGACAGTCGCGGTAAGCACTCCAACTTGTTATCGCGCATGAAACCTGGGAACGTGACGTACGGTGATTCCGGGGTCGGCGACACAGCGGTCACCTTCCCTGAAACCTTTTACGTTCTTGCCAACGGCCGCAATCGTGCCAATAACCTCGTGACCGGGTATCAGCTGTCAGCTTGGTGAGACAGCGTGGATGCATCGATGAGCACTGAGCGTACTGGGAATTTTGCGATAAATTCTCCTTCGTGAACATGACTATCAGTTCCGCAGACACCTTTTGGAGTTTTGGTGGATTAAGATAATCTATCATGCACTGATGGAAGGGACATACCGCAACATGTCACTGACGTGTACAATTAATATCCCAGTGTGTCTCTCATTACAATGATTCGGCCAGCTCACCTTTGAGCAAAACCTCCTCGTCTGAGATTGTTGGAATAGGCACGGAACAAATGTCGAACTGGCGCGGCTACATGACAGTCTCGGTGAACGAATGCACACTCACAGGTAGCGACGTAAATTGCATACCGCTTGATAGTACACGGCGTTCATTATGATAGCGTTTTGCCAACGACGAAGGACGAGGAATTTTACTGGCTAGCTAACGGGATGAGAGATAATCGGGCCCCACGACAGCCTGGGATACCCCCCAGGCCATGGTTATTCGTTTTTCCGGGCATGTACTCACAGTGTCACGGTGGACATCGAAAGACCGGGACGGAAACGGCCCGCCAGCGGCCCTACCATGGTGCTAAGTTGGTGAAAATGTCCACTGCAGTGCAAATTTCACAAAACAATTCGACACTCTAGATACCGGCGAGAATTATGGGTATTTAGATTACATACATACGAAAATGACATGGGAATTGAGATGATGTTGCGTTTGTAACGAATGTGAAGGTCTTGGGCTCGCGATCCCAGAGATTTGGGCTGATGAAACTCATATCTAAGAGGAACACACTACCAAGGGGTTATCTGAGAATTACAGGACTGAATAGCGCACTGAGAGCAAGGTTCCAGTAGGAAACTCTGCAGGGGTGTAAACATCTGAGGGTGACATGGATGAGCACTCCGCCATGGCAACAATTCACGACAGCTCTCACAGTTGTCACTGAAACCATCATCGCTCCCAAATAGTGCTAGGACGTCTTCGAGTTTTGCTATACGAGTGGAATCGAATCGAGCCCTCGGAGCCCCCCGTCGTCTCGCAAGCGTCCATCGAACTCAAACAGCATTACGAGTTCGAATACAAGTTGGATCACCGCAGAGTCCGGATGTGCGACCCGAGGTCCCGAGCGTGACAATACCATCTTACAATGATCGGGGTCGTGCACTGATTGCAACACTGCCAGTGATTGGGGATACTGAAGTCAAAAACGGGGAGTCGAGGGATTGTGTTACAACGACGTCGGCCCGCGCCTGCATATGCACAATGACATTACGCCTTACTCTGCATGTAAGCACACTTCATAGTAGTACTACTGACATCCGTTTTCGGCATAGCTAATTCTCACTGGGAATGAACTAGTGGCCACTGCTTCTGATTCAGAGATCCGATAACAGTAGCAGTGCGCTGTACCTGGACAACACAGGACAGCCATCACCAGCCACTTTCATCAGACTTGCGGTACACACCCCAAATATTTCACCACATGATGTCCTCGCGGATTCCCCTCATCTTTGCATGTTCCGGGCGCCGATATGTTACTTGACTGATCCAATTGATGCTAAGGGCACAGGCACTTTCGGTGTCCAAGGTCCGCACTCGAATGGCGCACGTATCCATACGGTGGAAGATGCTCAAGCAGTCGTGAACTATTACATGGAACATGGCTGCAACATGATCGATACTGCCCGCCTCTATGGCGGAGGGACCTCCGAAGAGGTTGGATGATTCACAGTCAACCCATCTGTCTCCTCATATCTTCTATTTTTTGGGACAGATGGACCTCAGAAACTGCACCGTTGATACAAAGTCGCTTTCCCTACTCGTCCACTGTCCCTTGATTCATCCTGGATCATCCTTACAGAGTCTATCCCGGTCAGCACGGCGGTTTATCAGCGAAGGGGATCAGGGAATCCTTGAATAGGTCGCTCGTGGCGCTCGGAAAACATAATATTCGTACATTTTATCTGCACAAACCCGACCCCACGGTTCCAATTGAAATAACGCTGCGAGCTATCAATGATTTGTACACGGAATGTTATTTGTGAGTATATTTATTCTCTTGCCATGCTGTGTGCTGGATTGGTCCTACCTCCGCAGTGAGCAGTTCGGCCTGAGCAACTACAGTTCTTGGCAGGTGAGCTGACAGCTTGCTCTAAGATCGTAGACATAAATATTTGAAACAGGTTGCCGAGATCGTGGGTATTGCAACCCATCATTGTTGGGTGAAACCCACTGTGTATCAGGGCGGATACAATGCTATTGAACGGACTGTCGAAGCCGAGTGCGTGCGCTGACTGCAACCAAGACGATTGATACTCGAACAGATGGATAAATTATTTCCCTGTTTACGCCACTTTGGATGCATACTCGCCCTTAGCGTTTGTCTCGTGTCTGTATTTTTGGAATGCTGCGCACTGACCCCTAGTAAGTGGTGGTCTTTTAGCTGGCAAGATCCTCAGTGAAGAAGACATGGCTGCGGGAAAAGGAGGGAGATGGGATCCGCAAACACGACACCTCGCACCGGCTTTACGATCGCGATATGCGCCAATGCTGCCAGCAGTAAAGGAACTCAAGGAAGCGCTGGTAAACACAATGTCATAGGAACATGATTATAATTATAATCTTATGTTCGACAGGACAGACACGGACTCGCGAGGAGTCCCTGATGCATCCCAACGTTGGTTGCAGCATCACAGTGCGCTTGAACAAGAAGATGCTGTCATTCTCGGTGCCGCATCCGTGAGACAACTGGAAATGAACATTAGCCACTGGTATGTCTCAGATCTAGGGTGTCCGGAAAAGACAAGTTACCGATTCCATTTTCAGCAAACGAGGCCCTCTGTCGGAGGACATTGTCGAATTATTTGAGAGAGCCTGGCTTGGGGTGAAAGCATTTGCGGGGCACTATGCTTCGTATAGGTATTCATCTGACGTGTGGATATCTAATGAGCAGAGACCACGGTGTGCTCATGGCGTCGGAAGTCATTTGTAGGCTAGGCCTGGGCGTACCATGCAATGCCGACTTGAATGTATTCAGCTGCTCACTTAAGTAAGCTGGCCGATAATTGCTTATGCCACGACAAGCGTATTATGACCCGGGGCGATGTATCGTACGGATCCAGGTTGGCAGAATGCAAATGGCGCTGTGGGAGGTATGTACCTGGGTTCGGTTGGACCCAGAGCCCCCCCGCGGGGGCAATTTGCTGTCAACAGGTGCGCCGGCCGCTGAATATGTCCGAGACCGGCAGAATGTTATCGTTATTATCATGATAGTCTCGACGTTTAGCTAGCCATTTTTAGCCAAAAATCCGTTTAGAACGTGGCACCTCACAACGCAGCGCAATGCACAGCGAGTAACGCTTGCCCAAATGGCATCTGCGGGCGTCCGGAGATTCAGAACGTGGTAAACGTGTCGGTCAGTACTCAGTAACCGTATGTTGATTCCCAGCCGGGTCGCACGGAAGGTGGATAGAGAGGCACGATCCCGGGGACGACGGTGTTTCATATAAGGCCTGAATGAGATGTGTTACAAGCACTGGCGACATGCGGTGGGGCTGGGCATCAGAGATCTGAGAGGCGCTGTCACGGTGTGCGAATGAGATCATATGGTTCAGAGTCAACGACTGACAATGTGCTGGAGCCTCAAGGGCCTCATGGACAAGGCCGGACAAGGTCTGAGATCTTGAGTACGGTTCACAAAAGAGCCGGCTGTATAGCAAGGTTCTTGTAAGCTATCAGGGAGTAGGGATCTCTCGGATAGATCCTTGATGGGTTGGTTGCAAGACATGAACATCTTGTCTAAACATCCCAAAGTGGCAAGTCCGGTGTCCGGGGTCATATAGCACTACGGCTAGCCGATTCGTGCATTAAAAAGTGGAACGAGTGTCGTACATATACTCCATTCACCCATCGGTCCCGAATTCGTCTTGTCTCTTTTTCGACGACGACGACGACGTCCTTCGTCACCGCGAGCCCCCTCCACTCCCAAACAGGTAGGCTTCGTCTTCCTCGTAACCAACACACTCGCTCACCTCCAGCTCTAGACTCACCACCATGCGCGTTTCACTTTTACCCCTCACGGGTCGCGCTGTCTACAGTCCAATCGAGACCATCGTCTCTTTCTTCATCATTGGCACCCTGGCCTATTTCCGTATCCTCTCCGCCATCAAGCACTCCAGCTTCATTGCTCCCGTCTTCCCTTCCACACTCAGTACAACCCATGCTTTGCTACGCGATGGTCAATGGGTCGTCGTCGACGAAGAATGGTACCTGAAAAGAGCATCTAGCCCACATACGCAAGGGTTGGAGCTTCAGCCGCTCGTTTTTTCTGAAGCCCCCACTGCAAAGGCTGCGGGTCCGGTACGCAGTTTTCAACCAGTGCCGTCGTAGCACAGCACTGATCAGTATGGACGGTTAGGCTATGACTAGATCGTTGGACCGGGCGCACCTTGCACCATCAATTGACAACATGACGCATTACATTTCTAATGAATTCGTCACTCCCTTTGGCCAATCATACTCCGCTGTGTGCTTCTATGCGACTGGTCAAGATCGTTGCTTCACGGAAGTGTCGAGCCAAGCCTCGGGTACCCAGACAGTTACCTTGTCATTCGTCCCAGGTGCACATGAAGAATTCGCCGATGCCCTGATGGCCAAAACTTCTTATCCTGCGGATTCATTCGGTGTCGAGTATCGGTTACAGAGTCTCTCAGATGAGACTATAGGTGAAATGAAGAGCGGTAAGTGGATTGCTTATGCTGTCCGTGCCCTCATCATGCGATTCTGGGGACTCGCAAAGGTCAGTCAGTCAGACTCCAAGACATCGTGTGCTAAAGCACTTGCTCGATTCCAGAAAGCGGATTCCCTTGACATTCTTCTCGTCCTCGCCGGTTATATTCTGATGCATGCGTCATTTATTCGCTTATTCTTGGCATCGCGAGCTCTGGGATCCAACTTCTGGCTTACTACCGCAGTATTTTCGTCCTCGATCCTCTCGTTTATACTTGCCCTCCCGCTATCACACTACTTCGAGATACCTCTTGATCCGATCAGCTTGACAGAGGCTCTCCCCTTCCTCGTCTGCACGGTTGGGTTTGATAAGCAACTCCGACTTGCAAAGGCTGTCTTCAATCATTCCCACCTCACCACTCCTGTCAAGGAGGGTCGCTGGAGAGGCCAGATGAAGCCAGCCGGGGAGGTTGTCTTCGAGGCCATGGAAGCGGTTGGAAATCTCAGCCTTCGCGATTACGGACTGGAGATTGCTGCGCTTCTTTTGGGCGCTAGAAGCAAAGTTGGTGGTCTTAAAGAGTTCTGCGCACTCGCTGCGCTGTCTTTAGTACTGGATTGCCTTGTGTTCGCCACATTCTACGTGGCTGTGTTGACGATTATGGTCGAGGTGAGTTGTTCTCGTTTGTTTGTTCACCCAATTTGGGTCTTGCCCTGGATTCGGGTTAGGGTCAGGCTTACTCACGACACGTGATACGCAGGTCCGCAGAATCCAAACAGCACGCGTATTCACCAGATCCCGGAGTACCAACAACCTTACGGCTGAAGGTACCGTCAGCGCACTTGCTCGCCCATCTCAGCCCGTGGAAGCCCATAGTCTTAGCCACAAGCTTTCGGAAACCTTCCTTGGCACCAAGGGTTCGATGTTGAGGGGCAGGAACAACTCCCCAACAGATGTGAAGGAGCAAGATCCAGTTGCCCGACTCAAACTCCTTTTGGTATGTCTATCATCTCCCTGGCTGATCTGTATCACCAACTTACAACACACCAGCTCGTTTCCTTCCTCACATTACATATCCTCAACTTCACGACGACCTTGACGCCAGCCACGGTCGCCCACCTCGGGTCGAGAACTTCTGTTCAGGCTCTGAGTGATTATCAGCTCGATTCCCGCAAAGTCGACATAACTTCTCCCGCCATTGCTAGCGTGCTTGATACCATAGTGGCCTTCCATACTTCAGGCAACATCACCATTTCTTCGGCTGACGTGCTTGTCAAAATCGCTCCACCTCTACACATCAGTGTCATCCCTCCTGGTCCGGCACGTCCCCGCGCACTCTTTAGGTCCACCGAGATCATCGATAATTTTATGTCTGGCTGGACCAATCTTGTTGGCGACCCTGTCATCTCGAAATGGATCGTATTTGTCCTCGCTGCTAGTGTCGTTTTGAACGGTTACCTTCTCAAAGGCATTGCGGAAGGTGCTATCAGAGGACTCCAACCGCAAAGTGTGAGATTCAGGTCAATTGGTGGCGTCAAGAGGGACAGAGATGTAGATGAAAAGATCGAGACACCTCAAGTGAAAGCTACCGCTGTATCCCGCAAACCCTCGTTTGCGGTCGGCCCTCCCAAGCCCAAACCCGGCGACTCCGGAGCTACCACCACCCCCGAATCTATTCCATCCACCCCCCTCGATTCTAAACCTCTCATCGCACCTGTGGCTATCCCCGCTAACAAGGAGACCAGTGGTGTCCCTGCTTTCTTGCTGGATATGAAGCTTCGAGCCCAACGTACAGCGCTCGTCGCCAAAGAACGTCATATAGACCTTCCCGTTCGTTCACTGGAGGAGTGCATCGAGATTTTCGAGAATGGACCTCGTCCATTACAAGTATCACTGTCAACTCTGAATGACGAAGAAATCATCCTCCTGGCACAGAACGGGAAGATTGCTGCTTACGCTTTGGAGAAGGTTCTCGGCGATCTCGACCGGGCTGTGGCGATTCGGAGAGCCTTGATTTGTGAGTGATCTGCATACGTGTCTCTTCATCTATTGATTTCATCAGCTCGGGCAACCCCAACCCAAACTTTGGAGAATTCTGACGTGCCTATGGCAAACTACGATTATTCTCGTGTGTTCGGTGCATGCTGCGAGAACGTCGTTGGATACATACCCATTCCATTCGGTATCGCTGGGCCTCTTACTATCGACGGAGAACAAGTACATATTCCAATGGCCACCGCGGAGGGCACTCTTGTCGCATCTACGTCTCGTGGTTGTAAGGCACTCAACTCAGGTGGAGGTGTCACGACGGTTCTTACTAATGATGCGATGACGCGTGGTCCTGCTATTGACTTCCCTTCCATCGTGATGGCTGCCGAGGCGAAAGCATGGGTAGACTCCGACGAAGGATATGAAATCATTAGGGAAGCTTTTGAGTCGACTTCGCGATTTGCCAAGCTGCAGAGACTCAGGACTGCTATCGCTGGACGGACGCTCTTTGTCCGCTTTGCGACCAAGACCGGTGATGCCATGGGTATGAACATGATCTCGAAGGGTACGGAGAAGGGACTCGAGGTGATGCAGCAGCACTTCCCTGAGATGATCACCCTTGCGCTCTCTGGCAACTACTGCACGGACAAGAAGCCTGCTGCCATCAACTGGATTGAAGGTCGTGGAAAGAGCGTGGTTGCAGAGGCTATTGTTCCCGGGAAGGTGGTCAAGACTGTTTTGAAGACGACGGTGGAAGCGTTGTGTAACCTGAACATAAAGAAGAATCTCGTTGGTAGTGCTATGGCTGGCTCAATTGGTGGCTTCAATGCACACGCGGCGAACATCCTCACCGCGATTTTCCTCGCAACTGGTCAGGATCCTGCGCAAAACGTTGAAAGCTCAAATTGCATGACTCTCATGGAACCGTACGTGGCTGTTATACGGATACATTATGCAACGCTCACGTTTGAACAGAATTAATGACGGAGAGGACCTTTTGATGACAGTTTCCATGCCTTGCATTGAAGTCGGCACTGTCGGAGGTGGTACCATCCTTGCTCCCCAAGGTGCGGTGTTAGAGATGCTCGGTATCAAAGGTCCCCATCCAACGACACCCGGTATGAATGCGCAACGGCTTGCTCGTATTATTGCTGCTTCGGTCATGGCTGGGGAGTTATCCCTTCTCAGTGCCCTTGCAGCGGGCCACCTCGTCCGCGCACATCTCGTGCACAACCGCTCTCAGGCAAATACCCCCAATTCATCACGCCCCGTGACACCAAGCATTGTGTCTCCCCCAAATCTATGGGAACAACCTCCTGCTCTCCCCGAGCAGGCACTCACGCATTCTTCGTCTACGTCATCCTTACCACCATACTCAGAATCCAAGCAATAGTGTTGATTGCAACGGTATTCGATGAGCAACATCGTGTTGTTATATATATTATGCATATGTTACCTTTACCTTATCTCTTATTTTTTTGGGCGCACGAAAGCAGTTGCGAAGTTGCTGGTTGGGTGAAGGGCGCTTCGCGAGGTACTTCCACCAACAAACCTGGATAGATTCCCTCGACATTTTGTTCGTAGATTCCATTGTACACTAGTACTTAACTGCAATATATTTGCCACCTTTTATCGCCGCACGTATATGAATTGGGTATGTAATTGAAGTCTCAAAGTGCTATATTTACTATCCTTGTAGCATCACAATGCTCGAAGAGAGTATCACGATCTTGTGGTCCGGGTTTCACCACTGTTCAGTGAAACGGCTAATGTTAGCCGACAGTAGCCGATAGTCAGGACCAGTCAGGACCAGCCAGGACCACTGCCCAGTTCACAGAACGGGCCATGACCCTACGATTCAACGGTCGGGCAGCATGGGTCAACGTTCGCGCTGCTGGCATCGCCCACAGACCTCTTCAGACCCGTCGATCACTCACTCTTTCATCCGTCGAGGGACCGAAATACCCTCCGCTGGAACACAGGACGCTCTCGGTTTACTTTCGGGATGAGATCCTTGCAAAGCACGCAGAGAGACCCGCTTTGGTGTGCAGGCAAGAACGACCGAGGGCACACGGTGGTCCTCTCTCGCCGAACATGGGCATTGATACGCACCTCGCCTGGGACTTTGGGGAATTCGACAGACACATTCACGCGCTCGCGAGAGGGCTTGTGTCGTTGGGCGTCAAAAAGGGGGACCGCGTCGCGGTAGTGATGGGTAACAATAGGTGCGGGTTTCAAGTTCCAGTCGACGGATGTGCATCATCCTGACTTTGATGGGCGGATTTGGCAGTTCGTATGCGTTGTTACAGTGGGCCTGCGCGAGCGTGGGTGCGATCCTGGTGACGCTCAATCCTGCCTACCGCGTCAACGAGCTTGTGAGTGTTCCTGTCTGACCTGATGACGGAGCACGGCATGTTGAATGTCCTTTCCCACATTGCTACATACTGCGACGCGATCTTAGGTGAACACCCTGAACGTTGCGGGCGTGTCCCATCTCTTTGCCGTCCCACGTCTTCGAAGCTCGCGTCACATACGCATGCTGTCCGATGCCTTCCCGGACTTGCGTTACTCTGCTCCGGGCGACATACAATGCGAAGCAGTCCCTGCGCTACGACACCTCATCGTCGTGAACAACTTGGCAGATCCGAACGCATACCAACAAGAGATCGTGGATACCAGGTGCATGGTTGATTGGCGGGAGACGCTCGTGTGGAGGGAGGATGGCGCAGAACAGCGGCGTGTACGCGAGTGCGTGGACGAACTGCGATCGGAGGACGTTATCAATTTGCAGTTTACGAGGTGCGTTTTGAGTGGGTTTCGGTGATTGGGATCCGGGGTGTGTGACCTTGGTTTGCACAGTGGGACGACGGGGGCCCCCAAGGCTGCTTCTGTATGTGTTTTCCCCGCTCCCTCTACTCTCATCTCTGGCTCAAAAGCGTGTGCTAGTTGACCCATCTTAATATTTTGAACAATGCTATCGGAAACGGTCGGTGTATGCGGTTCACGCCTGATGATATTCTCTGTAAGTGTGGTTCACTGACGACTCGACACGCGACGTTGATATGATATACGATATAGGTAACGTTCCGCCTCTATTCCACTGTTTTGATGAGTACTCCACGCACTTTATCGGCCCTCACGTATCTAACTCTCTTGCTTCCTACACGTCTTGTGTTGGGAAATTTGGCTGCATGGTCTCATGGCGTCTGTGTCGTTTATCCCTCAGAGTCATTTGATCCGAAAGCCATTGTCGATGCCGTCGAGCAGGAACGATGCACTGCGTTGCATGGTGTACCCACCCATTTCCTCGGAGTGTTGGCGGAGGTGCAACGGCGACAGGAGGCAGGGGAGAAACTTGACCTAAGTCGACTCCGGTGAGTGCTCGGTTGCGGAGTCTCGAGTGGGAAACAAAAACATTAAACTAAGCCAGAGCGCTGAAACAGGACTGGAATTGCTGCTGGGTCCTCAATACCCATCGATTTAATGCGCCAACTGATTGGCAAGCTGAATTTAGTAGAACTGACTGTCGCGTATGGCATGAGTGCGTCGTAGAGCTTGGTTCACTTTGTCGTGTTCCGCTGATTCATGATTGGTAGCGGAGACGAGGTGGGGTTGATTCGGCGAATACTCGGCGTTCCGCTGACCTGGTTCCGCAGTCCAGTCTCCTTTCAATCCACGCCTGCGGATCCGATTATCAAACGGGTGGAAACGGTGGGGAAGGTGCAGCCTCATGTGAGAGCGAAAATTATAAACCGGGAAGGAAAGATCGTTCCTGTTGGCAAGCCCGGGGAATTGTGTGTCACGGGATATCTGCTCCAGAAAGGGTATGTTTCGTGCATTCCTGATTTTCGTGTTTTCACCGACTCTGGTAGGTATTGGGAGGATGAAGATCAGACAAAGAAGGTCATGCGTCCAGATTCTGAAGATGAATCTATTGTGTGGATGCATACAGGTGACGAAGGGATCATTGACGAGGAGGGTTATTTGAGGAGTAAGTCTATGACTAAACTGCTATACGTGATGCTGATCCGAGGTTGTTGCAGTTGTTGGTCGAATCAAGGTCCGTTTTTGCGGTGCTCACGGTACAGAATAAATGACGTTGCACTAGGACATTATCATTCGTGGCGGAGAGGTGAGCTCTTGTCGAACAACACCTGCGCCGTTCCTAACCCGACTACCAATTTCTACTAGAATTTGTTCCCCGTTCAGATAGAGAATGTCTTGACAGCACACCTGTCTGTAAGAGAAGCGGCGGCGGTGGCTGTTCCGGACGGGAAGTACGGCGAAGTCGTCGGAGCATGGGTACTACTAGAGCCAGGTACGACTATGTCCAAGGAGGAAGTTCGTCAAGTTGTCCGGGACAACATGAACCCGCAGGTACGAGGGGGTCTTCGGTTGCGATTTTGTTTACGCTTACATGGGTGTTGCTGTAGAATGCACCGGTATGGGTGTGGTTCATCGGGGATGGGTTGGACGCGGAGGAACTGCCAAAGACTGCGAGTGGTAAAGTGATGAAGCACATTTTGCGACGGTGGAGTGCCAACTTGGCCGAGGACGGGGTGGGGGGGTGCCGATATGCCGAATGAGTGTGTGAATTGGTTCCCAGGACGAGAAGTGGTCTGACACGTAAATATGATTTACTTGAATAATTTATTAGAAAAACTCGACCAAGTTGCCATCAAAGTCGACTCGACTATGTCCATCTCAAAACGTGTCCGCATCTACACTCTCGAGGACCTCGCTGCACACAAGTCAGCGCAGAGCTGTTGGGTGACGCTCAAGGGAAAGGTCTACGATGTCACAGCCTTCGTTGCTGATCATCCCGGAGGCGACGACCTCATTCTTAACAACGCCGGCATGGACGTGGAAAACATAATGAAGAACAAGGATTCGCATGACCACTCAGAATCAGCGTATGAGATGTTGGAGGAGTACGTGATCGGTCGTTTGGGCACTGAAGCGACAACCATCAGTGACGGTGCGTCTTTGTACCTCCTTCTCCACAACTTCGTCTCACGTTGCACAAAGACTGGGAAGCGACGGACGACTTCCACCCCGAGGACACTGACTCGGTTGAGGACTTTGCAAAGACTCAATTCCTGAACCTCCGGGAACCTTTGCTCAGGCAAATGTGGAATGCCAACTTCAGGTCTGTTGGGTTACGGAAGTGTGTTGTGGAGTCCGTAGTTTTAACCCCCTCTCCAGCAAGTCATATTACCTGAAGCAAGTTCATCAACCACGGCATTTGAAGGAGTCCGCGCGTTTGTTCGGTCCCGCCGTGCTCGAGGTGAGTTTCTCGTGATACTCCTGGCTAGTGATCATCTGACTGTGTCATTAGTTGTGCACACGCACGGTGTGGTATGTGGTACCCCTCGTCTGGCTACCGATTACGACCAGTCTCTTCTTGCGCTCGATGTTGCAATTCACCATGCCAATACCGACTTTTTGGGAGGCGCCCCTATTTCCTCTTTCTGCCTTGTCCCTTGTGCCGACGGAGGCGTTTGTTAAGACTTTGTTGTGCTTCTTCCTGGGCAACTTTATCTGGACAATCTTGGAGTATGGGATGCATCGTTTCCTCTTCCACATCGACGACTTCTTGCCCGATCATCCTGTTTTCTTGACTCTACACTTTTTGCTTCACGGTATTCATCACTACATGCCAATGGACCGGTGAGTCGAGCTACCGTTGTCCAAGTGTCTTATTCTCATTTGCTTTCAGTTTGAGACTCGTCATGCCACCGATTCTGTTTGGCGTCCTTCAGGCACCGTTTACACGGCTTGCACACATACTATTCCCGACTCCTGTTGCAAACGGTATCATTTCCGGCGCGTTCGCATTCTGTGGGTATTTTTATCAGCTTGACGTTCGGCTGAGCCCTATTCCTTACCGATTCTATAGACATTCTATACGATTGCATGCACTATGCGTGAGTATGCCTTCCTCCGTCCTGGCTTGCATATTCATCTTTTTCAGGTTACACCACACCAGGCTCCCTGCATACATGCGGGAGATGAAGAAATACCACTTGGCTCATCACTACAAGAACTTTGAGCTCGGGTTCGGAGTTACCAGTGCGTGTCATCGTTATTGCGTCAAATCGTCAAATTGCGCTTTCTGACGCATGGGATACAGGCAAGATTTGGGACTATGTCTTCAGCACTGTGCTCCTAGTGTAAGCATGAGAAAGCCGAGACCACCGAGGGAACATATTTTACGCATGATGGACATATCAAACGTTGCTTCGTCTGTCAGATAGACTACCCTACACTATAATTTACATACATTTCTACTCGGTCATAAGGCACAGCCACACTTCCTGAGGGTATTCCTTAGGCGACACTCATCGTGGGATGCCAGCGAACAAGGTTAGTATCGGTGCAGACGAAGCATCCTTGCTCAAGGCCTACAAACTAAGCACACTCAATCCAACGTGAGCCCATCAAAGTCCTATCAGATGATGACCCATTAACATGCATGACCGCCAGGAAGTGGGAAGAAGTGGATTATGACCTGGAAGATCCGCTATCTGACATTGTCACCTCGGTCGGTGGGGACGGTGACAGCGATCCGTTGGGTCTAGGCGCTACTGCCGAGTGCGCCAATCACTTCATTGTTTCTTGACGTCTTATTGACCACCATCCTCTCAGTATTCGGAGCATGGCCGCTGAAACGAGTAGGAACTTGCGAGTTGTCATAGTACGTCAGGCTGGGTCTGACAAACGCTGCAGAGGCCACTGTCATGTTAAGCTCAAAGTCGTTCGACCCCAAGGCTTTCCTGGCCGCCGTTCATCCCAATGCGACGTACCAAGACTTGGCTGCTGGCATATCTCATCTCCAGGCGTCCATTGACGCGCGGTCGGAACAGGTTCGGGTGCTCGTCGAGGACAATTTTGATCGTTTCGTCGCGGTGAAAGCGTCTACGGATGGTAAAATGTTGTATGCGTGTCTTCCTGAACCGTTGCTCACGGCACACACACACAAGCTCTGTATGCTGAAATGCGGGAAGGTCTCTTGTCTGACGCCAACGAATATGCGTCGAAGCCGCTCACTGATCACCTGAAACGTAGGCCCAACGTGCTGGGTTTTCACCGTTAGGCTCCTTCTGAGCGCGTGTGTCCATAGGTTCTGCCGTTAAGGCTAACCAGGTGTTCCTTCCTGTCTTGGAAAACTCTGCCAAGGCTCAGAGACTGCGCACCACGCTTTCTGTGTTTGAACGCTCCAAATTCTTTTTCAGTCTGCCGGGATCTCTCGCGGAATCCATCGAGGCGGTTAGTTGGGAGAACTACTTCGTGGATGTCTGATTGTCGTGACTAATTTCCTTTTTCTTCGCACAGGGCAAATACGAAGCTGCCTTACGAACGTACAACAAGGGGAAATTTCTTCGAGATTCTCGGCAGGGGCAAATGATACCAACAGAGTCCTCGACCAACGGAAAAGCGGATAGCGGCTCCATGTCCGAACAAAAACGGATATTGGAAAAAGTTTGGTCCAATGTCGAAAAGGTCATGGCAGAGATGAAGTCTCTCCTCCTGTCAAAATTACAAGAACCGAGTCGAAGTGTCGAGGAGCAGGAGAAAACGATCGAGTATGCTGCTTATTGTTTTGAAACGTTCGCTCACTGATCGTCCGGAAGGATTCTGTTAGAGCTGAACACATCGGAAGACCCGATATGGACTTTTTTCGATAGCCAACATACCCACGTCATGAAGCAGATCAATGCCTCGTATCGATCTGGTGTCGAAGCCATCAACAGTGGGTACATTCCTCGCTGATAGGGTGTTACTCATTTCCCCCCAGAATCACTGAGTGAGGTCCCTCCTGAAACAGGTGATCCTGATGGTCTCAACGCCTCACTAAAATCGCAACTGCAAGTCTGCCTTGCTTCCCTTGAGACGAAACAACCTGAAACGGTGATCGGTGGGTTCTAATATAATTCTCACTCTGGGTATCACTCACCAGATTTGCAGCCCAGAGTGGAGGTCATGAAGTCTGGGAGGCCATGTTCGAGATGATCAAGAACATGTCTGAAATATTACTCTCTTCGCTTCCTAATTTCTGGAAGATTGCTAGAAGTTTTATAGAGGGGAAGTTCAAAAGGGTACGTTCAATGCTTGATCACGGGGACGATCTCCTCATGCTAACAATTCCAGCCGTCTGGCTCACGACGAAGCGCTCAGCAATGTGGCCAAATGGCGCTTGACATCGTGAAACTCTATGTTTCACTTTTGTCCGAGTTCTTTAATCTTTCTGATGCGGTTGTGATGCAAAGGAATAACAACGACCCCTCACCAAAACTGCTTCCCAGACATTCAAATTCTTTGACCACTGCCCATTTTTTGATTAAGATTCTCATTGAAATCCAAGATTGCGCCAATGAGATGACGGGAATGGATATCGTTCCTGAGGCTAGCTCGAATCTTAGGAATCTGGTGGAAAGCGCTCGATGGAAATTTGGGGACATCCTCGTCCGTGTTTGGTTACGAGGTTGTCACCACAATCTTTCTTCGCATATGCTGCTGACCACGACGACCAACAGATGCAGCTCTATTCCACCTCCTCGAGACGTGGACACCATCTACGCCGGATCCTTCTGTGACACAGTTTATGTCTCTGCTTGACGTGTTCCAGAAACATCTGACGACATCTGCATTAAAATTCGCGGGAGGGATCGATTTATCGTCGACTTCTTCTTCATTCCGGACCATACAGCAGAACCAAATCTCGCCTGCGTCCATGGCAAAGATCACGAAGGCATTTCTAGATGCGATTTACGCATTTCTGGATGGCTTAGTTCATCTGACTTCACCCGAGTGGTCTGTAACCACGGAGACTTCTGGCCCAGGTCAACAACCGCCATCAAAACCTTTCGATTTGAATGATGTAGTGAGTACGATAGATTAGTAAGAATTTCGTTGTCTGACGGTTGAGTAGGACACCAGACTCCTTCTCATGCTGTCCAACTTTGCGTACCTCTCGGGAACCCTGATCTCCAACATGATCTCTCAGCTCGAAAGTGCATTTGGTGTGTCCAAAGAAGGTGATCGTAATGTGCGTTCCTCGTTACTACGTTGCCAGAAATGATGACGACTCCGTTGTAGACTCTCATCGAGGTAATACAAGCATTGGACAGGAGGTTGTTTGATTCGTATGTGAAACCGAAGTCTGGCACGGTGACCAAGATACTACGGGAAGGCATTCTGGACCGCGAGATGGATTGGTATGAGACCCCCCAACCGACTGGTAAGCACGACGTCTGGAACTCGCTAATATACGAGGGTTCCGAATTCCAAACAGAAATTCGGCCCTACATGTACCGAGCGTCGATGACCCTGGTGGAGATTCATGCACAAGTCAGTCGCGTCGCGGAAGGACTGCTCGACCGTGTTCTGCACGCGGTTGTTGAGGATGCCGCAGACGAGGCCTTGCGCTCTTTCCAGCAAGTCAAACGTTTCGGAATGGGTGGAATGTTGCGGGTGGGCAAATACCGTCATCTATTTGAGAATTTGCCGAAGACTTATTATCTACTCTAGGCGACACTTGAGATTGAGTTCATGCATCAAACGCTAGCGCGTTACGTTTCACCTGCAGCGACGAAGACGCTTTCCGAGCTGTACAACAAGATATCCATGGCGTACGCCCGACGTCCTGGGGACGGGAACCTACAGGCGCACCTTGACAACGTCAAGAAGATACTGGCTGAAAGCCGGCGAGCAACCAGCATCGAGTTTATGTGTTTCAGGCAGTCAAAGGAAAGGAATAACTCGAAGGCGATGAGCGAAAAGTCGAAATCGAAAGGAGAAAGCACTCCACGTTCTGGTGTACAGAAGCGGTCGGCTGCTTAAGTTTGTACAGGTAATACTCGGGCGTTTGGTGTCTCGTCTCTGTATACTCGTCGTCGTAACATGGTCTGTGCGCGTGATCGATTGGACGAGAACGTATATAGGGGGTCGTATGATGCATTGCAATGCTTGTACCTGCCCAGCTTGCACGCCACATCCTAGTTAGGATGGTGAGTCCTGATTTCAAGTGAACGTGTTCAGTGGCTCAGGGATGAGTCAAGACGGCCGCCGCTTGATGAACGATGAACCCACGCTCCTTTCGCTCAGTAGAGATTCTACTAGCAATGGCTCTTCCTACTTGCAACCGCGCGTCGCCGGAGACGTCCCTTGGCAGAGGGGGAGGATGGCAACAATGCCCTCGCTAATGCCGTGGTGATTCGGATCACTATCATCATTCGTCCAGCCCGCTCGCACGTTTAGGGATGCCCACTGATTTGATAACGCCCCTTGATATTACTCTTCCAGACGCTCTCGCCGGCGATTTGTCCACGCCGAACGAGCGCCCTGCTCGCTAGCGCTTATATTACTATTACACAACTCATGCCGACAGGCACTCTCACCACGCCATTCTTCCTTCTCCCATCCCTTTAACAATGGCCACAGCAAATACAGCCATTTCAGTAACATTCCCTCCTGAGGATCGGTGGGACGTGTCAAAGTTTCGAGAGGATCAGAAGGTGCCACCGCCTAGGTGAACTTCCACGCCTTTTTCTGTGGCGTCTGTGGAGGATGTTGATTGTCTGGCAGATACCGCCATGCGGCACCATCAGCACCATGGCCATGGATGGATTTCAATGAAGACGACGCTAACGTTGTACCACTTTCGCCTGGCGACCACGAACCGTGGAGCAGATATCCTCAGAGCCACTTCGGAAATTGGACCAAATCCCAGGTGGCACGATGCCGGATGCTGACAATTTGCAAAGAGCAAAATATCTGCCAAATACACAAAGTAGACGTGTTCAAGGACGGAACGTTTGACAAGCCTGAGGAGGAGAGGGCACGACCTCGTCAAATACACTCGGATCCTACTTCGGCAGAGCAATTTTGGAACGAGCTACAGGGACCAGTAGGCGCACCGTTTCACGCCATGTGGCTGATGCAAGTCTGAAGTATTTAATAGCTCGATTCGAACCTCCGTATCCGAGCCCTTTTCATCGAGGACATTACCTTGAATGTACTGCAGATATTAGGCGCAAGGTGCGTTGCCTGCAACGAGCATCCGTTCTATCCTCATGGCACCCAGGTACAACATCGAGCCCTTTTTCTTTGCCTCTTCCGCCAACTGGATTCCATCGCGATACCAAGAATGCCCACACTACGCGGAAGGAGATCGTGCGTGATCTGCCTGACATTATGTCTGTCTGCTCACACCACCCAGACATCACCGTCGTCCTCCCGTTCATACGCGCAGTCAACAATCGGCAGGAGAGAAGTAGTCCCACACCATCAAACGAGACACAGTACAGACTGGAAAAGGGGCCAGAAAGAGCATCAGTACCCGTGACAGGTATCTGTCGCATTCGATTTCAAAGCCGATAACGACTTACTTGGGTTAGACAAGAACCACACCATCGACACACAGGCCCCTCTCGTTCTCTCCCGTATGTAAATGAGTCGCAATGCATTCGATATGCGATATGCGCGGACTGATGATTGCCCAGCCCAAAAAATTTTGTTACAGGATTTACTCGCCATACACATGGTCCGCAGTACGAAAGATAACGTTATCATATCATACCACCACCATTCGGAACTTCAGAAGACGACAGCTAGACGCCTCCGATCCCTTGTGCAAAGAACTGGCGATAGTGTGTATTGGTCGAAACTCTACGACAGATCAAAGGATCCGACATTCGTATTTCTTGCTATCCTCTGGTACGCCATGTATGCGTGGGACGAGGCGCTCGAGGTGCTTTATGCACATTTGAGCGAGCGGCTCGTAAGACGATTTCCCCTCGACGTCTATTTGTGCTCAGATGGTTCTTGCAGGAAGGGTTCTTGCAGGAAGCTGGCGACGTCACAACACGCATGATGCACACGCGAGAGTTGCACAAATTGCAAGCTCACCTGCTGTACTATCAACAACTTCTCCGCGACTTTCGTAAATCGGTCGAATTCGTGCAAGATACGCCTAACCCAGCCATGGACGAAGATCCTGGCCGGGAAAATTCCATGAAACTATTGGAGCGTGAATCAGACAACTTACTGTCCGAGATCGAGCGATTGGAGAAGCAGAGGCAGATACAATCAGATCGACTAAGGAATGCGATAGATCTGGTTTGTCTCTCGTGGTACTCTCCAGCCTTGGGCTTTCCTAATGGAATATGACCAGTCCTTCTCCACCGTCAACATTGAAGACAGCAGAAGCATGCAGGACTTGACCAAGGCAACTATGCGGGACTCTGCCGCCATGAAACAAGTGAGGGTGAACGTTGACGGTCTCTGCTTTGTGGTGCTTACCGATGGTCACCAGGTTTCGTACCTGACTATGATATTCGTGCCGGCAACCTTCCTTTCCGTGAGTGGTTGTCGTTAGTCTCCGTCCAAGACTGATGGTGGTATCGATAGAGCGTGTTCGGGATGAATGTTGCAGAGATCAACCCTGGCACCATCAAGACCTTGGCCACGTATATTGAAAGCACCGTTATCCTGACGTTGATCACTGCATGGGTGGTGATCGCCCTGCAGGATCACAGCACTTTCCACCCAGGGGGGCGTCAGATCGTGAAGCGTATCGCGTGGCCTGTATTTTACGGCTACACCAGGATGGAAAGGCTGATGGCAGCGGCCAAAGTATCCTTTGGCCGGACTGTAGGATAACACTGGCCTGGGTGTGTCGTGGGTGGCATATTGGTTTTGGGTATACATACGGACACACATAACTATCTAGAGTATCTGGCCATGCAAAGCTTGTATATGGTGGCTTTGGCAGTCATGCGAAGTCGGTACATTTGCAATTACATGCTATTATCACTTGCTCGTGCTTCTCCCCATAACTTGAGCACTATTAGTTGTCGACCTTATGTCAATTAGGGATAAACGAGGGGCCAAACCAAGTTTACGAAGCACACTCCCAAAACACTCTCGGGGGGTGACCGCGGTCCGACTGTCGACCATAGTATGATCGAAGCATCGCTGGCTATCATCCATTTCCGTTCTTGTTAACCAACGCACCACTCAATCTCTAGGTGCAGTGGCTACACCGTTGACGCATGTCTGCACCCCAAGTCCACGTTCACGCCCATTCAGATTCGCTCAACGTGTCAGAAAAAGGAAAAAGGTCGAGCGATGAACACGGCGAACCGAATAGCGAGTACGCACCTCTACGGTTCCTACATCGCGTCACGGCCCTCTTGGCCCACTACGGCGTAGAAACGCACGGGTGCGTGCGCCCATTTGTGCTTGACTCGATGGAATATCTCATCAACGGTTGAACACATGACAGTATCGCACCCATCCCGGTGGCAGAACGAGTCGAAACAAGGTGGTACCAAATGTTCTTCGTCTGGTTTTCGGCCAACATGAACGTCCTCGCGTACGTAGTCTACCAGACGAAAACGCGCATCCAGGGAAAAAAGTGATCTGGTCCTTGGTAGCTTTGGTACGGGAACCGCAGGACCCGCGTTCTTTTCGTTGGGCGTTCGCGATGCGATCGTGGTCATCGTTGTGATCGATCTCGTGTAAGAATCCCGTTTTTTAGCCTCGGTGTGGTAGCTCATAACCAAGGACGTCAGGTTTTGTCTGTTTCCGGCGTTCTTGTGAGCAGATCTGCCCTCGTATTTTTCCCATGGGTTTGAACGTACATGTAGCGCCGTGTTTGGGCCAAAGCTGGGGACGCGTGCGATGGTGCAGTCGCGCTTCTCGTGGGGGTGAGCGATCATGACCGGGTCTGGCATGCGTGATGTCCAACGAGCTATTTCAAGATACTATGGATCCATCATACCGAGCGTTCTAAACGTCTTCTCGATGCAAGGATTCCTGGTTCTGAATTGCATCATCGGTGGGCAAACATTGGCGAGCGTGAGCCCGCATCTGGATGATACACTGGGTATTGTAATCATCAGTGTGATCTCCCTCGCTGTCCGTAGGATTCTGCGGCATTCATTTTGTCCGGTGCGCTGAGCGCTTTGTAGGTGACCTTCCTTGGTTATCGGTTCCTTCATTGGTGAGAATTTCAACGTTGCGTCGCAAAGTTGGCTGAAGCTTGCCGGCAGGTATGAGAGCATTGCGTGGCTACCGAATGTCATCGCTTTCATTGCCATGCTAGCCCTTGGGTATCCACAATTGCATGCAAACCAATACGTGACGGTCCCCGCTCCTACTGCAAGTTCGGTCCTGTCCTTTGCGTCTACTATCGCTTCGAGCATCATCAGCTGGTGTCCAATGACCCCTGACTACGGTGTTTACCACAGTCCTGCTGCGTCATCGTGAGTTGTAGCTTATTTTGCCTGTGCAAGAATGGAGATTGACATCAATGTGCAGCACGCGGATTTTCCTCTACACGTACCTCGGGTTTGTGATCCCAAGTGCAAGTTTCTGCGATGAGCAGATGTCCGCGTAACTCACATCAGTAACAGATAACCGGCCACACGATCGGAGCAGCCTTTGCAGCTGCGGCTCCCAATGTCCCCGCGTGGAACGCTGCTTTTCAAGATAGCACGTCTGTCGGAGGCCTGTTGTACGGCGTCTTGGCCCCGCTGGGCGGTTTTGGCAAGTTCCTCACAGTGGTCGTTGCACTGAGTATACCGAGCGCGTGTGCACCAACCATGTACACGTTCAGCACGAGCCTGATGTCCGTCGCTCATTGGTTCTCCCTCGTACCGCGTTGGGTGTATATCCTCGTTTCTGAAGGCATGTGAGTCGTGTCCTTCCTGGTATAGGATGACTTGGACCACAACTCGAACTGCGTGTTGCAGCTTAATCCCCGTCGCGATCGTCGGGGCCAACAAGTTTTACACGACGTTCGTCGACATACTGAGTAAGCAGCCCATCTCCGCTCATCGAATCCATCTCACACCAAGCCCTGGGTAGGTGTGATCGGATATTGGAGCACGGCCTTTTCAGGCATCGTGATCACGGAGCATGTGCTCTTCCGCGGTGCGTCGTTTACCGAGACAGCCTACCCGATTGCGACGTGGGACATGCCGGGGTTGCTTCCACGAAGTGTTCCTGCGGTGTTGGCGTTTATATGTGCGTTTGGTGCGCTAGTGCCGT
This sequence comes from Boletus pseudo-olivaceus, assembly GCA_038092955.1. Classification (NCBI taxonomy): domain Eukaryota; kingdom Fungi; phylum Basidiomycota; class Agaricomycetes; order Boletales; family Boletaceae; genus Boletus; species Boletus pseudo-olivaceus. The sequence goes on along the minus strand of JBBPRI010000090.1, from coordinate 15,206 downwards.
TCATGTCGCAAGTGTGGTATATGGGACCGGTGGCGAGGGATGGGTCAGGAGATTGTGGTGTCTATGTTGGGTTTGTGGCTGCGACGTTGTGTTATGCGGTACTGAGGGGCTTGGAGAGGAGGTGGGATAGGCGACGGGAGAGGGGGGGAAGGGTGCGGGAGGTGGAATATGGGCTGAAGGCGTAGCTGCAGTCGGGCGGGTGTGCCGGTAACGGAATTATGACAAGTGACTCTACAAAACAGAAAAAGGGAATGCATTCTCACGATAGGTACATATCACTTTACAAATTCTCGACGATCTTTTGCACAGCTATTCGATGATCTCCGCACCGCTCTCTCGTTGCCCCCACCATCATGAAATGGGCCGACGACGCCATCAAGATACCCCGTGTAGAATCTATTCCGAGACGTTCAGCCTTTGGTGCCCTCTTTTCGAGGACCTTACCCCCCTACAGCGGACGCTATCCCGTAGGCGTCCGGGATGTCGAATTGCCAGTCCCACCACAGACCTTTGGCACCTTCAAGCATAGATCCATGTCCGACAGCCAAGTTAGCATCACGCTCGACACCATCATCTTTACGCTTTTTTATCCGACTGAGCTGACGACGGGGCGGAAAGCACGGGTCGTCTGGCTTCCGAGGTAAGCTCCTCGCCGTTCCGTGTTGTCGATGTCGCTTGCTGAAAGGGGATCGGGACAGGTTGGTTCAGACGGTGAACTGTCTCTTCAAAGTGGCACATTGGTCGTCGAACCGGTTTTACAAGATCATCATCTGTACGTTGCTTCCAGACTCGGCGTGGGTTCGTCACACACTCATCGCGCGGGGGCTCATACAGGTGCCATCGTGGCTGTCATCACCTGGGGAACGACGTTTCCCTGCCTCAAGAACGCGCCGTTGAAAGTACCGCCTTCGTCAACGAAATGGCGGGTCGTCTTGTTTAGCCACGGTGCGGGTTGTTCGCCATTTATGAACGTGAGTGCTGCTTTTGGACTTGTGGTTGCTGTCGGAGGCGAGACGGATGGCTAATGTTGAACAGTCGGCGGTCTGCGGGGAGTTGGCGTCGCGCGGGTATATCGTCGCGGCGATTGAACACCACGATGGTACGGGTCCGAGTGTACGGATGACCAACGAACGTGGGGAGACGAAAGACTTGAACTGGTTGGATTGGACCCACTTCAAGTGAGTGTGAACAGAGGTGTGGAAGGGCATGTCTGACCCAGAGATAGGTGGGCAAACCTGGAAGAACAGCCCATGGACGACATGACGCTTCGACGTGTTCAGCTGGATGTTCGCCTAGCTGAAGTCGATGGCGTACTTGAGGCGCTGCGGCGACTGACGCAAGGGCAAGGACTTGTTTCAACCGCACTGGCGCCATCGCTATCAGGCGAGTGGGAGGGCTGGCACGTCATAGATGTGACGAAGCCTATTATCGCGGGTCACTCGTTTGGGGGAAGTTTAGCTGTAAGGTGTCTGATTGACCCTCCGTGTTCTTGCGTATGACGCTGTATATCAGATTGCCGCCGCTGCGGATAGTCGCTTCGACTTTGGCCATGTGATCACGTTTGATCCTGCTACACAGCGTTCGTTTCTTTGCAGTCTTGTGTATCCTTTGGGCTTATCCTCGCAAACAGGATTGGACCCTTGGGATAAGACGATCTCAATACCTCTTCTTGCCATCAACTCTGAAGAATACGCAAGTGGGGATGAGTTTACGAAACTGCTCGCAATCGCGCCGTGCGCGGAAACGCACGAGATATACGTTATACGTGGGTACGGATGTGCTGGCCAAGTGCTATGAATAACGAGCTGCCTTGATTTCTTTTTCCAGCGGGAGCGACACATCCGTCGTTTAGTGACGTCTTTTTGATCTTGCCGGATCACGTCAACAAATGGATTGGTCTAGCCGCCGACCCTTGGCATATCGTTCACCGAACGATCGTTACCACGAGTCGGTTTGTGGAGGACGAAGAGACGAGCGCGCACCATACCGTCAAGTGTGTAGACGGACTATTTCTCAAGGACGGTGACAGTGGGATCGGCTGTTTGGTGAGGTGCCATTTCGACAGATCCAAATGATGATCATCCGGACCCTTGTCATGATCGAGTAGTGTATTCTGTTCTTGTGTGTAGGACGATGAGAGATTGGAACTAATGTAATACTGTGCTGGTAGAGTACAATTGCTTATAATTAGAATGTGGATGCGTAAATAGACGGGGGATGCAAAACGATTCCAGCCATGAATGCGTGATGGTCTGACCGATACAAATTTGGGAGATCATCTCCGTTGTCTTGATTGGATTGAGCGCCTGCAGTTAAACATGGCAGTGGCGTCCAGAATGCGCTTTAGATGCGCCATGAGGTCTTTTGCGAGAAAGACAGTCCCATTTTCTGGCTCGTAGCGAACGGCATGATCGTCGAGGGGCTCAAGCACCCTGAGTTCAAGGGGATGAACGCGTGCCGAGTGAGAATAGCGAAAGATGGACACGAATTCGTGTCGAAAGACGAGTATGTCAAGCAAAGGTGTGCCCGATGGATCCACGGCCGTCTGTCCGACCACTGCCAGCAGGAGAACGAAAACACGATCAGACAGAACCTCCAAAAGACGAAAGCGAGCGTCGGCAAAAACTCACGCTGGACGAGATAAACGTCGCCTTGAAGCCTGGCAAACGCAAATATGGGATCCTGACCGGCCTCGAATTGTTTGGACAGCACGGCAGGAGTGGGAGCGAACGAGACGGAGGGAATGGACATGTGGACTCGTTTCGAAACCATTAGGAGGAGGGGGGGCCCCTCAGTTTATATATACGGACCTCGCTTCCGAAAACATGTCTTTGTGTACAGCCTCGGATGTCGGATGTCGGATGTCGGATGTCGGATCTACTTTATACTAACACGCGACCGGATCCATGTTCCTCTTCCATTTCGATACTGGAGAGGACTCCGTTCACCGATATGGTCCTGGTACCCCAAACCTTGACACAAAGTTTGTTCATTCCCCTTTTGTCGTCGGACGGAATGCGCCATCGTCGTCCCCGTACGTCGCCCACCGCCAGCAAACGTGTCCTCGCCCCTCACATTGGTCCGTAGTATCCCAGCCACGACTCGTGTTTCGCAGATCATCCGAGCGACATGCGTCAACGGCGCACTCGCGACCATACATAAACCACACCAGGGCCACAAAGAGCGCTATGAATTCACGCCACATTCACTGGCACATTTTGATCGGCTTTCCGCAATGGCTGTGTGCCCAGCAGGCGAGGAGTACGGCGTACGAGCTCTAGGTTACATCGAATCCCCTCTCTCTCCTCCCGCACCCTGTTTCGGTGGTGACTCACTGGGAGGCCGACGTTTTGGGGTGAAATGGATCCGGGGGTGGCTCAGTGAGCACCATTTCAATGTTCGTGAGTACGGTGATAGACTGTAAATCCATACTAGCTCAACCGCTGCGATTCATGTATCAAGTAGTGCTAGCGAACCCCTCCTTCCCAAAACAAGAAAAATTGCTGCGCTTTCCTTATCATCGATATCAAATGCGCAGTTGACGGGACGTGCCAAGTTTCCTGCGTCACATCGCTATAGTGGTCGGAAGCTGTTACGCCGAGTTGGTGAACACCGTTTGCGTGCTTCGGAGGTGGCGACGAATCTCGAAAATCACGCAACAGCGGGTCGAAAACACGCCTTTGATGATCAACTAACCAATCGCAAGAATTGCTTCAACTGTGGGAGCGTCGACAGCGCCATAGCTGTTGGGAACCGCTTGATAGATAGCGCTGATAGGCAACTGGATGCGGATCCTGACCGAATAGGCCTCCTCGGTTTATCTACATCGATCGACAAGTCAGCAGACGGGCAGATTAACCTCGAAACGTCCAGCCGATCACAGTCCGAACCCAGTTTGTACTGCTCAGACACGTCTCAGTGATGTGGTGCTAGTTGTTCTGAAGGCGCAAGATTCGAGTGTCAACGTTGTCAACTCGCGGGACGCCGCGTCGGAGTCGCCACAAACTCTACCCCTGGCACACGCTAACTTGGTAAGTACTGTCAGGTGGGGGTATTTCTGCAACGATCTGACCGTGACAAGTACTCCTGGAGATATGACCACCAAGCTGGGTGACACCACATCCGATTTAATCCTCTCTTTGGCAGCACGGGAGATTTCCACACCATTTCTCGTCTTCACTCAATCAGTGGTGGTTTTGTTTCGTAAATGAGTATAAACCAAGAGCTGAGCTTGCATAGTCGAAACCATCCAACGTTTCTGAGTCTAGCTGTTAGCGAAACCAAATCTTGGGAAACCGAGGAGACGCTAGTATCACTGGGTATGGTTCCCCCGGCTTCCAACGATCTATAGGCTATATATAAACCACGCACTACGATCTCCAAGACTCTCTGGTTCTTCTTCCTTCCTCATTCTCTCCCTCCTCTCCGCTTTCAACCGATTTTCTCGTGATAGGTACACCAGATTGGCCGTTGCGAGGGCCACCGTACCGATGGACATGGCGATGAGCGTGATCGTCGCTGCCGTATAGTTGGGGGCGGGAGACAGATACCCAAGGAGCCAGGTGGCAAGTATAGCGCCCAATTGAACCACGGTGAAGGCCAAACCCACAGCGGTTGCGCGTCGAACGTGCGGCGCGCTGTTGTTCGCCAACCACGTGATGAATGCAGGCGCCGCACAATTTCCTCCAGGAATGAAGAGGAAAAGGGATCCGTACCGGACATGGCTCGATGTGCTTGCTGAGGCGGAGGCATCGGTCAGGTACTCATCCTCCTCTGCTCAGATGACTTCGACGTACCATAAAACATGGTGAAACCGATCACCCCCAGGATAGAGGAAAATATCGCGATGTATCCACGACATTGGTAGCGATCCGATACGATCGATGAGATCAATGCCACTTTTTTATGAGATGAATGAACGTCAGAATTCGTAGTCGAGATACGCACGAACAAAGGCGACCGCATATGGAGGTACACTCATGAGTTGAGCTTGGTTACCTGCGTATCCAAGACCAGCAACGATCGTCGGCTCGAAGCTACCATCATGGACGTCAGCGTTAAGAAGAGAGATCGATCAATCAAGCTCACTAAGCTAGACCAAGCTGTACTGCACCTGATAGGACCATTGTCAATCAAGGTAAGCTACCACGAGATCGTGCAGGTATATTACCAATGGAGAAGAAGATGACGGTAAGGAACCACACGTGCGGGGACTTGACTGATCTAACGACCTCTGTCCAGCTGAAGCCGTCCCTGTCATCGTCCTCCGACACAGAACTTGCGTGTTTCAGGGCCCATGTGACGTACGCCCGTTCGTTCTCTGTCAAGAAGCGGGACGTATTGGGAGAGCGAGGAAGGAGGAAAAAAGCGATCGCGCCAAAGATAAAGGTAAATATACCTTCCTGTCAAGACCGAATAGCATCATTTCACGAAACAGTCGGTGGCATAACATACAAGAATGAATATCCAGGCCCACCCAGGCTTACCACCCATTCCATTCATCTGGTCGATGGCAGCAGCCAGCAGACCGGAGAAAGCGCCTGCTAACGATGAGAACGTGTAGAAACATCCAACCCTAGGAAGAATGTCAAATAATGTACCGCGGCGCTGACTTTATGCATACCGTATTTGCAACCTCTTCCGAGGATAGAAAGAAGAGAGATAGAGAACAATTCCAGGAAAGAGACCAGCTGCCCACTGGTGAATGGAGGATGATACTGATACTCTGGGATATCCAAACCTTCAAGCAACCCCAGGAAGAATCGGCATGCCAGCAACCCAGAATAATGATTTACCAGCCCTTTATTGGATTCCTATGAGCCAACATCCAATGTCGAGACGAGAGTGATAGCTGCTCACCCTGTGAGGCGCAAACCGCACCCCACAGCATGACCATGGAAGGAAGGATAAGGTCAGGTCCTACATACTGTGATGTTAAAAGATATGATTAGCTGCGTTATCAATGGTGTTATGATTCACCTTCAAGAGCAAGTTGGATGGAAGGTTGACCACAAGATGCGGACTGGCGCATAATGAGCTGAGGACCGTAAATAATCGTGCACATACAGATAAGTTACGGTCACTGCCATGGTGTACTATAGGTCAATAAGCCAAGAGTTGCATACCTAGAGCACTTGGCATACCTGATAGTTCGACATCGCCAGTGATGTCTGCAAGCCAGCTATACGTGCATTCGAGATATTCGTCCTGTCCTACATATCGTCTGCAACTTAGCATATCAAACATGAAACCGAATTCAGAGACATACCAAGAGAGAGAGTAAGAAGGAGCCGGTGCATAATGGAAGGATCCATCTGTCGAGCTTCCGCCAGACAATGCCCTCTAGGGCAGCACGATCAGTTTGCGACAGTTCTGCCTCTGCGGGCTTGAGTTCGTGGAGGTCCTTCATATCATGTAAAGCGGAAGAACAGTGCAATGCCCCGGCCTCGTCCATTGTACACTGGACGGATGTCAGTGGAGCGCCAGATTGCGGGGCGTAGACGGTACTACGACTCACCATCTGATTATATATGGGACGGCGATTCCGTCAACCGGCCAAAGGTAGCAAAGCACACCATCATTTAGATAAAGCTGCTTCTGAGCGGGAGGCTCCAGTGAGATGAGTTCAACAGCATGGGATGTTGGATATAAATTAGAGAGTTTCCTGGGCGTTATTATATGCATGTACGTAATAGGCGTTACATAATCATGAACAAATAAGGGGTGGAGCGAAAACCACCAATCACACAAGGCTGAAGAAGCCCAAAGAGTCGCCCAGATGGCCTGAAGAAACCAGGGCCGAAGAAGAAAATCGCGAGCGACGAGCAAGCGTAAGTGGTCAACGAGAAGGTGACTTCAGTACATCCCAACTACTTCTGACGAACTCATGATGCCATGCAGATTCGAGAACCTTGCCCACCAAGGTTCGGGTAGTGCAATCAAGCTCGACTAGCACCCATCTACCCCCCCTCCCCCGGTACGTTCCCGCCCACATCTTCATGTGTCCCCGCTGCTACCACGTTGCTGATGCCGTGCATCTCTTCAGTCGCATGCCCTCGCTCTCCTGTAGCGACAATTGAATGCCCCGGTCGCAACTCGAGCACCCAACCAGCGAACGACGGACTCGGTGGTGATACGGCAGCTATGGACAACACGACAGGTTAATTCTCTGGTAAGCAGTTGAAGTGTACGAGTACTACATCCACTCGATACGACTGGTCTCGTTCATTTATTGCCACAAGAGCTCGTCGTCGTTCTCAGGGAATCGGGGAAGAAAGATGCTGTCACACGAGGGAAAGCAATAGAGGAGCTTGCAAAGTGGGTTGAGGACGCGACCAAAGAGCAGGCAGCGCGGGACCGTAACCACGATCGGTATGAGGAAGAACCAAGTGGAACGGTGGCGGTCAAAATGCTCCCGCTCTGGGTGTGTCTCTACATCACATCCTGTTTCGGGGACGATTAACTCCCTCTCCAACTCCATCATGCTCCGGTACTCTTCACCCACCCTGCGCGGCGTCTTCGCCATCTCCCTGCTTCCTTTCATGTCTCCCTTCTTCGCCTCAACCCAGCACGTGTGGCCCTACTCGCGTAGACCAGCGAGACAGCGTCTCCAGATGAGCTGGAGACCCCGTTAGGGACAAGGGCAATGCTTGCATACGACGTTGATCGTTGGGTCACCGCTGTCGGCATGAGGGTGTAGGCGGACTTCATCACTACGACCCCTAGCCCAACTGCAGATAATATCATACCAGTCCTCGGACTCAGCGCATGCGATCCCAACCAAAGATCACTCTGGACCCCACATTTATCATTCCCCTTCCCAAATTTCTTCAGCACACCGTCCTCGATCCACAGTGCCTTTATGCAGGTTTGGACCCAGCTCCTGTACCTCCTCCCGTAGGTCCACTTCCTCAACAGGGTCACAAAGGTGTGCCACGGGGTAAGAGTGCACAGCAAGGTTACACCGTACCCCAGGGTAAAGGTGTCACGCGAGGGAAGAAAGGTGGTCGATACGTTCCGCCTTCCTGTGACTCTCCATCGCCTGCTCCAGCTCCGGTGCCTGATCGAGTGATGAGCGACAGCGTTGGTGAAGAGAATGATTCGGACCTAGTGGAAGGCTACGGGTAGACGCATTGGGCGTTGTCGGATGAATCCTAGGTACGTTGGACCTTTCACTGTTTTGTAGTCGGCGAGATGTCCTGTTGTCGTCCCTTCATCCGTTTTTGTGTATGCTGTTCGATTATTGACGCGATTTGTCCAGAGAATTGGCCTGCAATCGACTCCGCCTCTGCAGCCGGCCTCACTATTCTAACAACACTCCTTTCATCCCCTGCGTTTTGGTCTACTCTTCATCCCGCAATCGTTTCATCGCGCTCGAATCCGGTTGGCCAACAGCTTTGTCCGTTCTCGATCGCTTCGTTCGGCAAAGGCCAGCCTCAAGTCAGGCCAGCTGCATGGGCACTTGTTTGGTCTTTAGTTGGAGTATTTAAAGCTTTGTTTTTGTCTCCTCGTCACCGTGTTTGTGGAAAGGCCACGCTTTGCATTTCCATTCCATTTTGTCCATTCGTTCTGGCTGTATCTAAGTGCGATACTAGCGTCGGTTACATGCGTAACCTTCAAGCTAGCAGCGCATATACGCAGTCCTCGATACAAACAACTGACGTTTCCTAGGTGGAATCAGGCAAATTGCCAGAACCCCTGATTCGGATCTCAAGCACGGCTGTACTGCGCTCAGCCTGGGTTGAAACCGATATTGGCGTGCGAACAACATTAGGAGGTCCCCTGACTCTTCCTCAGAGGTCGGACTTATACTTATATTCTTGTTGATAGGTTATTGTGTGGTACCATCCGCGGCGTAACAGACTATAGCCAAGTATAGACGAGAACCGATTCCACGCCAGTTGTCTGTACAAGGCGAGTCCATATCAAACTACACCTCTACTCTCAAGTCTTATTTACGCATGGGATACGGTTCAAAACGAGTCATTCATCTAGCTGCCCGCTCTGTCGGTCTGACATTCTGTAGGTCATCTGGGAGATCGTGGGTAATGTGGATCAGATGAATGTTCGTCGTCTCAAAGTTTGGTGAAGGTCAATCGTATGTAGCGCTACAATCAAAGTCACGGTGTATTCACTTAGAATTGTCGTCATAAACTTTTTCCGTCCGAGATGGGAGGATGATCATTGACAGGGCGCGGACTTTGGATGAGTGGGAGTGCTATTGAGGTTTTGGCGGGCTCACATCATGAGCTGGGGATACAATTGAGTTGTGAACGATTGTGGTTCCTCAAGATGTTCGATAAGTGGGGAGATACTAGCTGTCGATTAGATTCCCAGGCTTGCAGGACTGAAAAGCCTCTGTATCCAATGTCTTTGATTAGTGTAAAATCCGCTGTGGTAGGATGAATTGACGAAGGCAAAGATACAGATGGTGGTGCGGAGAAAAGAAGCTGCGCCACTGCTTACGTCGCTCGTCCGAAGAGATACTATTGGCTAATGACATCATAGTTCCGAGTAATATAACACTTCAAGTCCCTATTTGAATCTTTAGAACAACATTCGACTTCAATCCTCACCACAACATGCCAGTACCCACAAGGAAGCAACTCAAGACCACACTTTTCATTTTCCTTCAAGGCATACCACTGCTCACACTGGTCTATGTATTTCCAACAATCTCCTACTGGCAGTGTGACTACCTGCCCATCTATCACTGCCTGCTCATCACAGCAGGCCTTGTTTTGTTGTGTCTTACTGTTGGATACATTTATGTCACACAAAACTCAAATTTGCTCTCTGGGTTTGGCTGTGAAGCCGCAGGTGTTGCGAGTGCACTGACAGCTGCAGCGAGTGCAGAGAGGTGCACTGCCTCACTTCCTGATCAAGCTATCATTGGTACAGGGTCGATTTATCTATTGTTATGTCACTGATTATCTATTTGGTCATAGCCTGGTGCAAATATGCCATCGTCGCTTTCTCAGCAATCGGGATGCACATAGCATATGGCATATTAGTAAAGCATGGGGCGGTCGTAATGGGAACCCGAGACCGCGACTGGTTACCGATGGTCTTTTGGTTATTGCCGAAACAAACTCGCCAAGGTCAGTCACACCAATCAGTGCCAGTGACCAGCAATGTTACTGATATCCATATTAGGGTTCATTTCATGGTTAACAGAGTTGGGTGCCACAGCTCCAGATGTGTCTGTTGAGCAGAACAATGAAGATGGTATACCTTCAATGGTCCCATCCATTAGAGTGAGTTATCATTGCAGTCGATCTTTGCCCCACTGCTGACAGACATAGTCCGACCTTTCTGATTGGTCAGCACAGATACCGCACACGAGTTACAGCAAGCTACCTGATCATGACGACGACTCTGTAGACACACTTGTCTAGATACATTATAGCCATCATTTCTATAGTTTTGTAGTTTGTATCTTTTGTATCATATTGTAGGAGTATATCCAGTCCTACACTGTGGTCTGAGTCATACAAGCGCATCGCCTTCCTATTGTAGCTTTACGTGCGCCTACGTGCAGAACTCATCGACATCCACAATTTGGTGTGGCCGTGTCACAGCATCTTTGAACGTTTCCTTTGAAAATGTGTTGGCACACTGGCCTCATACAAAGTGCGCACGATGGTCTCATGGCAGACCTATGCTATGATTACTATGGACTTCATCCCGCTACCTGCAACCTCGATCAACGATAAGCTTGAGCCTTTGATTCAAACGCGTCTCGGCCGTGCCAAGGTCATTTGACATTGGGTGCGGTCTATCATTGCATTGTTTGTATAGGCACACGGCGCCGCCGTCTCAAGCTCAAGGCTGAGCTGGGCCCACCCAGAGTTTGGTACAATCCTTGCGTCGGCGTCGTTCAATCGTACCACCAAAATCTGGGAACAGACTGGCGGGAATACCCAATCCAACTCCATGGATGCAGGCATTAGCTCTTCGTCAAGACGGGTAGAAAGAGTAGTCTTGCTTGATGCGCGTGGTACAGTGAGGGCAGTGGAATTCGCACCGCACCATTTTGGATTGAAGTTGGTGTGTATTAACATGGATTCGACACTGTTCTTCTTTCTCAACATCGCTCAGGCGGCCGCCTCGTCTGACTTGAACCATCTTCGGATATATGAATGTCTAGAGCAATCTTCGTTGACTACCTGGCAGCTCTGCGAGGAGCACTTCCGTCAATGCCCTCTCCTTCGTCGCTCCCTGTCGTATTTGCGACGCCAAAACGAACACATGCAACATCGAGGGTGCTTCTGCATCCTCTGGTTGCCCATGCGCTATAGCAATCACAAGTTCCATTACAGCAGAGACCTGGATTGGGTAACCGAGAGGCCGATGGTGGATGGTGTGTATCATGGTGTAAAGAGAGATATTTGGGCAAGGTTCTTGTGGCCGGTTGTGGTGTCTCGGGAACGGTCAAGGTAAGTCATTACTCAACATCCTGCCGTAGTATGAATTCGTTGTTGAACCTCTGTAGATCATCGGAGACTAACTCAGGAAAAGAGCCGTCTGATGGGGAAGCACCGACACCGTATGCAATCACCTCTGTTGCGCGTTCGCCATCCTGCGGACGATCATACCACCTGCTCGCAACCCGAGGAAGAGACAGTCACGTAAGAATCTGGAGAGCGAGGCCAGCCGAAGACAACGATGACGCCAAAGCGGAAGGAGAACTGAGATGGACAGGCACGATTATTGCAGTACCACAAGTTTGTCTATCTGGTTCTTCCCAGCGTGCCATGCTGATCCCCCTTGCAGGTCGGCGGTTGGTCGGGAGGTATGGTCAACAGTAAAATCATCGTACATGCTACATGTCCTGGATTCATCCATCTACAAACTATAGATAAACCACGCACTGCGATCTCCAAGACCCTCCGGCTCTTCTTCCTTCCTCATCCTCTCCCTTCTCTCCGCTTTGAACCGATTTTCTCGCCATAGGTATACCCGGGTGGCCATTGAGAAGACCACCATCCCGAGGGACATGGCGATGAACGTGATCGTTGCCGACGTATAGTTGGGGGCGGGGGACAACCATCCAAGCAGCCAGGTGGAAAGTATACCGCCCGTTTGGCTGGCGATGAAGGACACCACCACAGCGGTTGCACGTCTGACGTGCGGAGCGCTGTTGTTCGCCATCCACGTGATCAATGCCGGCGCCGCACAATATGTCCCAGTGATGGAGAAGAAAATGGATCCGTAGCGGACGTGGTTCGACGTGCTCACTGAGGCGCGGGCATCGGTCAGTTACTCATCCTTTTTTGGTCAGATGGCTTCGACGTACCGTAAAACATGGTGAAACCGATCACTTGCAGAAGTGAAAAGAATATGGCAGTGTATCCACGACATTGGTAGCGGTCCGATGTGATGGACGAGATTAATGACACTTTTTTTTGTAAGATGAATGGACGTTAGGATTCGTTATCAAAATACGCACGAACAAAGGCGACCGCAAATGGAGGGACGCTCATAAATTGAGCTTGGTTACCTTCGTATCCGAGACCGGCGACAATCGTCGGCTCGAAGCTACCGTCATGGATATCAGCGTTAGGACGAGACGTCGATAAACCGAGCTCACTAAGCCAGGCCAAGCAGTATTGCGCCTAATAGGACCGTTGTCAATCAAGGTACCGTAAGTTGTCACGAGATCGTATGAATACATCACCATTGAAGAAAATGAGGACAGCAAGGAACCACACGTGCGGGGACTTGAGCGATCTAACGACCTCTATCCAGCTGAAGCCATCCTTGTCGTCGTCCTCCGACACAGAACCTGCGCGTTTCAGAACGGAAACAACGTACGCCCGTTCTTTCTCTGTCAAGAAGCGGGCCTTTTCGGGAGAGCGGGGAAGGAGGAAAAAAGAGACCACGCCAAAGACAAAAGTAAAAAGGCCTTCCTGTTAAGACCAATGAGCGTCATTTCACGAAACGGTCGGTGGTACAACATACCAGAATGAATATCCATGCCCATCCGGGCTTCCCGCCCTTGCCATCCATCAGGTCGATAGCAGCGGCCAGCAAGCCAGAGAAAGCGCCGGATAACGATGTTGACGCAAAGAAAACCGCAACCCTAGGAAGCACATCAGATGATGTACCACAACGCTGGTCCGATGTGTACCGTATTTGCAACCTCTCCCGTGGATAGAAAAAAGAGAGATAGAGAACAATTCCAGGCAGCATACCACCTGGAAAACTGATGAATAGAGAGAATGGTGCTCTGGAATATCCAAACCTTCAAGCAACCCCAGGAAGAATCGACATGTCAACAACCCAGAATAGTTATTGACTAGCCCTGTAATAAATTCCTATGAGCCAACACCAAACATCGAGATGAGAGAAATAGCTGCTCACCTTGTGTGGCGGAAACCACACCCCACAGTGCAACCATGGCAGGAAGCATAAGATTAGGTCCTACGTACTGTAGTGTCGAAAGGTATGACGAGCTGCGCTACTGTTAACAATGTCGTGATTCACCTTCAAGAATAAGGTGGATGGAAATTCGACGACAATATACGGGCTGGTGCACGATGAACTGATATCCGAGGACCAAGAATATTGATATTGTGCACATACATATAAGTTATGGTCACAGCCATGGTGTACTATCAATCGATAAGCGAACAGTTGAATTGTTAAACTAGAACGCTCAACATACCTGGTAATTCGACATCGCTAGTGATGTCTGCAAGCCAGCCACACGCGCATTCGATATGTTGGTCCTGTCCTGTACAATTCCCGTACTTGGACACATTGAGCTTGAAATCAGAGTGCGCGAACATACCAAGAAAGCGAGCAAAAAGAAACAGGTGCATAATGGGACGACCCATATGTCGAGCTTTAGCCAGACAGTACCCTCCAGTGCAGTACGTTCAGCTTGCGACAATTCTTCCTCCACAGGAAACCCGAGCCCCCTGGGGTCCTTCATACCATGTGAAGTGGAATAATGGTACAATGCTCTGGCCGCGTCCGAATCGTACACTGGCTGGGCGTCGAGGGCACGACTGCGCCGAATTCCAGTGCATAGACTCACCCTTTGATCATATAAGGGATGGCGGTGTTACTTAATGTGTAACCTGAAGTTTGAGCGGGTGTGGCGATAAGGGTCGGATCTCCTGCCACAGCGTCAGGCCGGCGGCCGCATCTGCAAAGCAGACGAGTAACGTTATCGCTTCACGACCGTTGAACAAATCCTTCGCAAGTGGCGAGCTCTCTTTGAGCCCTCTCAATGATTGGCTGATGAGCATCTAACCGACCCCAAAAAGTGTTGTTACAGCACAAACCTTGACCTATTCCAAATTGGATGTCGCAGAATCCTCGAAAACGCAGCGTTTTCGTGTTTTTCGTTTGTAGATTAACAGCTCCATACTTGCGGTCTGTGGGGTTTACATTGCAGCACACGGGACTTCGATTTGATAGTGATGCACGTACCACACGCGAGGTTGATGGCGTAGTAGTCGTACTCTTCAGTGAGATGGTTAACCGACAGGACCGCAGGATCACCGGGTACACTCGGGTAACAGCAAGCGCAGCTTGGATGGGCTAGTACGCATTGTTACTGTAGGCTACAAGGTCCCTTGAATATTTTAGAAAATAAAATACATAGAATTATTGTTTTGTCACTATATATTTAGAATATTATCTCTGGAGTGTGCCGAATGAACGATCCAAGCACGCATGCATGCAATCACAACTTTTAAGATTAGATACGAGTCAACAAGCATTCAGGAGTAAAATACAATGTAAAATAGTATTGGTACTACTACTAGCATCAAAGGAATTCATTAGAAAAATCAGTGTATGCGAGGGGTTCATCGCACACAGACGATGGAACGGCTGCAGCACTATTGGATGGTCCAGCCTCTAGTTGGGAATACACACCCGAGCCAGATGTGTTGGGTGGAGAAAACGCACCAGAACTGGCACCAGCAAAAGACAAACCCAGGACACCAGAGTCTGTTAAAGTCCGAAGGTCTGTGTTACGACCTTATCCGGGTAGGACGGGGTTGTAGAACCTAGAGGGCGAAAGGGATCTAGGACAAGAACGTCAACGATGTTACGAATTTTCATCTTATCTTATCTTATCTTATCTTATCTTTCGATCACACGTGGTTATCTAATCAACCATGTGGCTATCTCATCAAGATAACGGACTTGTAACTTTTTCTTTCTTTCGCGCCTCATGGACGCTCTAG
>JBBPRI010000089.1:0-66932 GCA_038092955.1 Boletus pseudo-olivaceus | reverse complement strand
ACCTTATAGAATACATCCCTCCGAGTGTTGGCGCTTTTCCAAATGAACTGTCACTTTTACAAATATCTCGTTGTTGTTGTAATTTCATAGAAATGACCGCGGGTGGGCATTTCTAAGACGCGTCCACCGGATAAGTGCGGTCCGCGCTCATCTGCTCACGTGTAAGTGACGGTGACATTTCGGGAAATGTATTTTACTTTTTGCAGTGAATACAATGTCTGTGGTATAACTTATTTTGCATGACAACCTTAGTCAGATCAAAATGTTTCATTTACCTTGCTGATCACCTCAATACATGGCACACCCCAACTTAGGTCTGGTCCATTGGAGTCCCATTCACTTGCAGCATCCTCGAACATTCTGAAACCTTGACCACCGTCAGAAATTTGTACAAAGAGATCAGTGGTCCACAACCAAAGACACACGTCGACTAACGCGTGAGCTGGGATCGTTATTAACATGACGTTCATACCAAGATTAAACGAAGTTCTAGTCTATGCCAGCGCCCTAATCTTCTTCCGCATTTCTTCCGTCCGACCGCTACCGCGGCCTTCTGCGCGCCCGAACACCACGACCTTCCCTGATTCTCCGGCACGGCCTGCTCTCCCGGCGCGATGTAGGAAATCGATCATGTTCCGCGGCTCGTCCACAATAAAAACATGTTTGATCTCAGGGCTAAAGTCGAGGCCACGCGAGAGAAGTGAGGTCGTGACAAGAACGTGCGGGGTGATCGCAGGATTTGAAAGGCCAGCTTTCGGAACTGGAGGCTTCGATGGTCGAGAATCTGACGTCACATGGGAGTTGCTCAACTTCAAAAACCCATCCAAGTGGTGATTGTTTCCCCTCTTGCGAGCATCCGCGTCCCCAGTTAGCTCGACACAAGCGACACTGCGAGTATCAAGGAATGCCGTGAGCTGCTTTACCTTGCTTTTCTTGTTACAAAATACGATAACTTTGGAAAGCTTGACTGGACTGCCAGGCGGGAGGGCACTTTTTGCATGCGTGAGAGCATCCTCAGCCCATACGCGCCGAATGCGGCGTTCAATATCTGCATCCTTGTTCCCACCCGTCCACTTAGCATGCTCTATTCGTAGAGCGCTAGGTAGGTGGTGTAGTTTCGGGGACGCGAGGCGGATTAGCGCGGGATGGTGGGTAGACAGATAATTACTGAGGGAATTTGGAATGGTAGCACTGGTGAACACGAGATGGAAGGGATATGATATTGGTTGTGGGGAATCAGGAATCCGCCGTGTCTCGTTGAGTGAGACGAAGGAAGCGGGGTGAACAGGAACAGGCTGTCCCTTTGCCGCAGCGATGTCAGCTAACAACTGGCGTGTTGACGCCTCGAAGTCAGGGTCTAGGCGTCCAATGATTCAGTTAGAACGCACAGCGAAAGGGATATCGAACATACCAAACAGAACGTCTGCTTCATCAACGATGACCCATTCGACGTTTTCCAGGCCGATTTCGGGCTCGTCTACCCAGAACTTCCGCACTGAAGTAGCGAGTTTTTGTGCAGAAGTAGGATCTTCGGTCTTCTTCGATCCAACTCTTAGTGCTTTTTCGTGTGCTCTTTGTTCCCAATTCCACCCTTTACCCTTCTCGAGCTCCAAGAGCTTCATGGGGGTCCCAACAAGGATATCGACTCCGTGGGACAAGCGGCCTCCGCTACCAACCGTCACGTCACCGGTGCCGCTGTTATGGAATACACCATCCATGGTCATCTTCATTTTTGAAGCAGTTCCATTGTTCCCGGTGGTGCTTGGTGTGTTCGCTCGAGAGGCAGACAGTATGTGGAGCTTGATGATGTGCGAGAGCTTTTTCGCAAACCCAGCTAGTTGTCGCGACAATTCATGAGTTGGTGCCAGTATCAAAGCGCGGGGGTTAATCGGTCGCAGTGATGATTTGCGAGGAGAGCCAGAACGTTCGAGCTCGGTGCGTTTCAAATCCTGCAGGAGTGGTAAAAGGTACGCCATCGACTTGCCGGATCCCGTCTCACTCGCAAGGAGATACTCCCTCCATTTCGACTCTGCCTGGGCCGGCTCTTTCATCAGATATTTCATTGAAAGCGCCTGGATCGCAGTTGGCGTGGCATTATGACCTAAGGCCTCCTTGACGCTCTGCAATAGACCGGGAAGTAATGGGGGTGATGTAAAGCTACTTGTAAGAGCGGTTGAGAGGGATGGCGTGGAAAGGTCGAACTGCTCTTCCAACGGATTCGAGCGCTGCGAAGCGCTTCGCAGTTGCTTCTGCTGTTTACCACTATGGGGAACGATTTCTCGTGTGAAAGACCGACGCGATGGGGATGCGACATGCAACGACCCGAGCTTCTCGGCTCTGCCTGTGGGTTGCAATGACTGTGCGAGGCGGTTTTTCGATGAAGGAGCTATACCCATCCATATGAGTATGAGAACGCATAGTCGACTTCAAGAGTCAGTTCAAGATGGCTCACCAGTTTTCACGCTGTTCTTCCTCGTTATTCTCCTACCTCCAACCAGTAACACAGATGATGTATGAATACAACGCGACGGAAAACACGTTCCCGAAGGAACAAGCGCTGTCCGGAATGGGGTGGAGGTCATCATGAAATCAAGTTCCAGTCCTGCTCGCTCAAAGTAATACACTTGGCCGTAGTAGGTTTTCCAAGTCCGCGCATCCTTCTACCTTCCTAATGGAGATGAAGTAATTTCGTTCCAAACGAGATAATCACGCCAACACGCGTGCCACCATGGGCCATGACAACAAAATCCATTGTCAACTCATCGTTATCAAGAACTGTTCCCCAAGCTGGAGGAATAAGTTCTGGGACATGCGAGTTCAGGTCGCTGTCGAACATATTCTCACAACATTTTTCGCCTTTTGACGAAGTTGACAGTCTGCAGTCGGTGCACGCCATACGAGTACGCTTGCATGGAGAAAAGCAAAAGCTTGCGAACAAGTAGAAGATGGTAGTGGACTGCAGTCCCGAATCTCTATGGGACAGGTCACAGTGAGAGCTAAAGTTTGAAAGGATCACCGCAACTAATATTTCAAGCACTATGCCCCCACGCTGGTATGTACCAGTGCTAGTGCCAGTGTACCACCGATCCGTTCACCAAGTGGATAACGACCGTCGCGATAGGGCTTCCCTCTTATAGTTATCGATGACTCCATATAACAACAACTCGCAGCCGTTCCGTGTGGCCGTGATACTTCCTCGAGGCAGAAGTGTTGAAGCCGTCTAGGCAGTTAGCCTCTTGGTAAGTCGGACAATATCGCATGAGGTGTTCACGTCGCTATTTGATCGACGAGCAGAGCTTGAGTTGGTCCTTGAGCTTGGATCCTCTTTCTTCTTTCCCCGAAATTCTAATGATAGGGAGGGTACAGTCTGGGGGAATGATCGAAAACAAGTTTGCGCACAAAACCCGAATCCAGAGTGACCGTCATCTATTGTCTATGTGCAAACATCCACGCGTTATCTTTCGTCCTCCTATTTCTCCGCCTTCGTGCTCTTGAATATTCCAAACCATTGGATATCGAACGACGTACACTGCCTCTCTCGCTTATGTTCATCGCCTTACCTTCTGAGCGCCTTTGTTCAGGTTGTCGGTCCAAACCATTCCATAAACCCTCTCCTAACTCTGAAATTTTTTAAAGATAGAGCGCCCGACCGCTGATCGAGATTCTCCTCATTGCCATAACAGCGCGATGGGATCCCTCATTAAAAGGCTGCGAAGGTGCAGCGGCCAACAAATCAGAAGAACAATTCAGTTGGGGTGCTCGTAAACTCCATAACCCTTCCGATCGCCAACATTGGGGCGCACCTACTCCACATTAAACGAGGACGATGCGTCGGTGGTGTAAAACTCCTTACTAATCGGACCCATTGTCATATTTACAAGTCGACGTACTGACAACTATATTTTCATTGACTCTGTCTGTCCTTGGGCCGACTGAAGTTATCAGTACAAAGGAGTAAAGGATGTTAAAGAAGTTGATGTCGTTATCGAAGTCCTATCCTAACGCCGCAATTATTACACATAAAATCCTGATCAAGCGAGGTTGATCACAAGATAATCGAGAAGCGAGGGAGGACTAGCAGAACCGTGTCAGAGGTTGGGTCTTGTGTTCCCATGTATACATGGCATTCGACTATGTTCCGCTATGGTGAAAATGAAATATTCGACATGAACAGGCGCCGAGTCCAGGAGGGCCATCTCAGTTCCAGGGGCAAGGTAGACCAGGCGTTCTGTGAGAGGTGTTCACTGTTCAGGCTATCCCCAATCCACATCTCGCTGTTCAGCGATTCGCACTTACCGTAAAGTTACCATCAGTACTTGTCTCCCTGATCAATGCTCGTAGGCAAGGAGGTGAGACGGTCGAGGCGACATGATCACGTACCGCTGACCCATCTTGGCCCTAAAACTTCCCAAAAATCTTTGGGGAACATTGTCCCTCCGGGGATATCTAATTTTTCACGGACGATATGAATAGGCGCTCGGTCCGACTATTTCTCTGGTTGTCAGCAAATTCAGGCTCAATGTTTTTCCAACGCTAGCCTTAACTTCAATCCAGGCAAGTCGACGACTGACAAAGGGACAAGAGCGGTGGGCGGGAGCAACGTTCTGTGCAGCCCACGACCTTCAGCATTTCAGCAAAAAAAAAACGCATGGACTACACGACTATCATGGAACCGCAGCACAAAGGAGCCGTGCCAGTGCGTGTTATACACGCAAAAGGCAAATTCGCTCCTGTTTTTGTAAGGGCGAGATCCGACGAGCCGGGTCTCCGTTCCCGACTTGCCAGCAGCCTTCCGGTATGTGGCACGCTGCACCGCCCGCACGGAACCAAATCCGGTTGGATCATTGTTGAGTGATAACGACCATGTGCATGGGTGGTAATCACTAATGGTGGAGCTCGTCGAACGACACACGGAACTGAACCAGGATATATCATGGGCCCTCCCATTGAAGTTTCTGTTTGTCAAGGGGGATTTCCCCGTTGGCCTGATCGGTGGTTGGACTCGTCCTCGAACGTTGCGTAGTCCTGGGTGAACAATGTAGGAAAAAATTTGTTTGTTCATTTCCGTGAGCCATCAACGTCAATGGTGAAATAAACACGTCTGACCTGTCCGCGCCTTAACCCAAGTCCTGACAACGCGCGATGGATGATGAATGAACGGCAGCGGTCACCCTAGCGTGAAGAATTTTTCCCCCCTGTTCGGTTGGAAATCTGCACGGGAATGCACCATTTAGTTCAGGTTCAAGGAGTGCGGCCAGGTTCCATTAATTGAGGAAGCCTCACCATCCAACGTTCGACGGTGGTTGACCACAAGGAAGTCTCAAGGCGACCGCGGAAGAACCATATCCCAGTACCATGGATGAGGAAATTACTGGAGCTAGAGGTACTGACGCCATGCACCCTTACTTTCGGTCGCTTCCATACGTGCCTGTCATCATAATGCAGGTATTAGCAGCTTCTTGAGACGGATCGGTGGCGGTCTGCAAGACAGGAGACCACCCTAACATCGTCTCTCCTTGGAAATTCGTCTTCACAGGACCGGAGATGAAAGGGATGACCAGGGAGTTCCCCTGGTCGAGAGGGTCGAGAAACGCCAGTAGGTAATCCTACACCATTAAGCCTGCCTCTGGGCATCAAGCTACGCGCCGTGGCAGAAATAGAAGACGTTCATAGGTGGCACATTTTCTGCAGATGTCTGGTGCCCATCAGAAAGGGAGGGAGGCCAGCAGACAACTGCGGAAGGGACGAAAGCAGATGAAGCATCTCCCAGTGACGTTGGCGCGCAGTGTGCCCCGCATGGTGCATAACATCCTGCACGATGTCCGTGAGACGGACAGAAGGCGCACGACGAGCCTCGGGGATCCGCACCAAAGGACATCACGGTGACGAGTCTAGTACTTCCGGCTGTAGTTAGTGGTCACACGTCAGCATAATCACCAATTCCGATTTCCTACACAGCCCAGAGACATGTTAGACATGCTCTGTACCTCGCCTGGCCGACATTCGGCTGCCCAAATTCGGATGCGATTTGATGGCGTGAACGTTGCCCACCAGGACCCTGTGCAAATCCAAGATTCTTCACAGTTCCACATGGCGCACGCCATGCAGCACTATGCGGCCTGCAAATAAATTACGTTTATTGGGATGCGGAATTATCTATGTATGAGACAGTACGATGTGAAAGGGTTCTTGCCACATCACCCAAACACATCCCACGGTAGGGGACCCTGGTATATTTGTTTGGCATCGTCCGGACACCACTCTAGTAAACCACGCAGTTCCGGCGCGGACGCGTGGTAGGAATGGAACCGTATGAATGGGTTCCTACCCCGCCTTTTGGAAAGAAGGAAGTCGTGACAGCCGTATATATCCAGGGTGTACGGCAGATAGCCGTTCTTGAGCTATATGGGATCGCAGTATTGTCGGGGTTAGTGTGAATCCTAGGATGGTGACGCTGAACCCTTACCTCGCCTTCGCGAGCCGTGAGGGCTTCACCGTCTGTAGCGGGAGGTTCGAGACCAATGTACTCAAATAGCGGGGCAGGGAATCTAATTGCCGCTTGATGTAGTTCTTCGAACCGTCGCCGCTTCATCTCGTAGCCTACGACGGTAATTTGCGACGGGTATCTCCCTGTGACCTCATGAAACCGTGCGATGGAAAACAATATGTTTTGATACGAATCGAGGGCATACGTCTCCGTCGTGGCCCGAGAGAATGGGGTACTGACACCTGTAGTTGCAGTGATGCGAAATAGATCCATGCTCAGCGCAAGTCGCATGTATGACTCTGCTTCAGTTGTCGTCGATTGAAGCCTAGTTTGACCACTGCGGAGTGAGATCATCCGATATGTTAGCATTCGATCGAAGATAAACGTGTCACACGAGCCCTTACCCACTGAACACGAGCAAAGAATTTTTGTCTTCCAACGCGAGGAGTACCCTGGTAACGTTCAAATGTCAGCTCTTATCCCGAGCTCGAGCTCGAGGTTGTCACGCACGCATGGCCAAAAATGCAACCCAGCTTACCCTTGCTTGATATGATCGACGAACGCAGACACCCTACCACCCCCTCTCTGGTAATCTTCCAGCGTCCACAATTCTTCGTCAAGAGCCTCGTCCTGTGTAGAACCCGACCAAATTGCGTGTCCAGGTACGATAATAAGGTGAGAGAGACGCTCCAACGTCTCGCCGCGCCGTATCGTGGCAAGAATGCTGCCTGGTGGGGTATAGCCTACGAAGCCCACACTGAACGAACGCGGATATGTCGATGAAGAGGAAAAGATAAAGGCGAGGTTATATAGGAAAGATATGCAACCAAGTGCAGCCAAGAGCAACACGCCGAGGTTGGTCAGTCTCGAGCGCCCACTGAGAGACCGGAGAGCGGCACGATAGTCGAACGAGCGTGAGCGAATGCTGGTAGCATTGTAGTGGAAAGTGGCACGTCGAGAAGATGGGCCAGAGCTCAGGGCTGGTGTCGGGAGCATCGTTCAGCACGAGATGGTCATGTTCAAGTTCATCCCCTGGACGCGAAAAGCCACCGGTGGCGGGCCTGGTGTCCGAAAGAGGAAGGAACCCGACTTGGGCTCGCGGGAGAAGGGCCAGCCGTCAAAGCCTTTTGCTCAACCCTTGGTACGACGTTCTACCAGTATAGTTTATGGGCCCAAAATCCGAGCCTTCGCTTGCGCAATGGAATCGTTAACCCACTCACAAAAGTCTTACATTGCTAGTTTAAGTGTAAGCTTTACTAATCTCTGGGTCCGTCAGCTCATACAAGGCTTGTAAAATCAATCGTATCCACTTATGCCTCCGATTTGAATAGTATTCTACCGACACACTCGCATATATAAGGTCTTTTGTTGTCTCATTGTTGGGAGCTGGGCGGGCTTGCCAGGATGCCAAAACGTCCCTCAGGCCTCAGGAGTCAGGTGTCTCGCTCAAGTTTTCCCCCAGGGCATGCGGGTAAGTCCAACCTCATCTCCTGAATTGGTCAACTCGTGTTGCGCTCGCAAACCTGCCATGGATAGCTATGAATCCATTAGTACAGCGGTCCAGACGCGTGGAATGTCGTAGGTAAGTGGATGACATAGTCCATGTCATGAGACGAAAACATGGCGATCCTATCGGTACGTCGACATGCCCATGGGTATTAAGTAGTTTCTTGTGCTACAGCCGTGGGTAGAAAGAAAACAAAAGCAAAGTAGATTAGGCGTTTTAGGGTATTCACGCAGGCTCTATCACCTGACGTCGCGCATTGTGCGCTCCATTCCATTGAAGAGCATCGATGGCACATTCTGCGAATGTCGCTCGGTATCTCTGGTCGTCCGGGTCTGCCCACCATTCGATAAACACATTACATCGTGCGAACAGAAACGATTAAATCACTGCTTACCAAACCTCGGTAGCGCATCGAACATGTCGTTCTCCAGAGGCACCGCAGGCCAGTGGTGGTTGGGGGGAACGCTTCCGCTCGTCCGAGATTGGTTGGTGGACTTCTCGCCTGGGCAAAGGTGGGTCAAAGGAATATGAAGTGGACGGTAACCGAGTCTCACAATTTCGTCCGTAATAATCTCCGTCAAGAGCATCAACGAACGTGAGGTGAAGCTGACTGCCGAAGTGGCCTTCCCGTAGTGCTCGTCTCGCACTTCCGTATACTTGATACGGACCAGCGGTTCTGACACGACTTCGGCCGTGAGCAGGTGATGGATCGAAGGCATCTGACAGCCACATCCAAGTGAATCAGGCACGAGTTTCAAAAAAAAAAAAAAAACGAGCGACGGAGGTCGGGGACAGACTTACAATGATGCCGTTCCTCAGTCAAATTTTGTTGTTTGAAATTATGACTGGGTCCAGGAAACGAGGGCATAAAGGGATCCTGTGCATATCTTTGGCGTTGCAAATGGACATGTTCCTTGGGAATTACGTCTTGTACTTGTGGAACAGAGGACGGTGCATAGTATACTGATCCTCCAGAAGCATGGAACGGATGTTGAACTTCTACGCCTTGAGTGGCAAATGAGGTTGGGTCATCTGCGACGGAAATTGGAGAGGGAACGACTGGATCGCTTGGCGAATGTGAATGATCAGAGGAAACAGAGTTGTTATTATAGCTTGGGTATACGAGAAATGGGTCGAGGAGATCTCCCGGAAAGAGCGTCGAAAAGGAATTTTGGGATGGGGCAGAGGCTGGAGAACCTGTGTCGCTCGCTGAGCCCGAGCAGAGACGCTCCGGCGGCGAAGGCCCCGATACCGCATCCGAGCTAGCACCGGATGGTGCGGCCGCCCAGTGGCAGTCACCCTCGGTCTGCTGATCGATTGGCAAATGATCCGCGGGGATATATGACTTCGGAGATGGGGAAGCAGCAGGGTGAGGAGTCGTAGAGATCAGCACCGGCGCCCGATCTTCGGAATCAAAGCTTCGCGCGACCGTCGTGGTCGACAACGTCGGCACCATACCCATTCCGGAAGACCTGGAGGACCGAATGACAAACACGCACTCTTTCCCACGTGCCTGGCATTTGCTGCATGGCCGCTGCAAGTCGCACTTCACTTTTGAGTCGGCACAGGCCTGACAAGACCGTCGCCTCGTGCGGTTAGCATGGGACCTAGAATCACGGGTGAGATCGAGTAGCGGGAACGGCGCACGCACAGGACGGAGGGGAGGAGATAACCGGGTGAAGAAAAAGACACCCACGAATCACCACATGTTTTCTTATGTCGCGTCAACAAATCGCTGCGGGTGAACTGCGCATCGCAGGTCTGTTAGGGTTCAGTTGTAAACATGCAGGATCGAAGAAACATTTTTTGCAGGTGCTCACATCACACCGATGGGACCTGTCTCCAGTGTCTGTATGATTCGTGCATTGAGCTTCGGTGTCTATGTTCCCGAATTGGAGAAAACCAAAGCTCACGGGTACGCAAGTGGCGATTGAGATGGGTGGTGCGGGTGAATTTCGCGGGACAATGTGGACAGAGTTTGGTTTGGGGGAGGACGGGTATATTGCCTTTGTGCGAGCGCATCTTGGACACCGCACCGTCCTTTCTGTACTCGATGACAGTCCGAGCTTGCGGTACCGCGACAGAGGGAGCGGGGGGATCTGCGCGATGACGGGAGGAGGTCGACCCACAAGCCATGTTAGGAGGGAGGAGAGAGTCAAGCCGAGAAGGTTGAGTAGTCGAAAGTCAATCAGTGGACATGTTCAAGCTGGAAACGCTTTATACATGGGACTGACAACCTCTTAAAAGCCTGCAACTCCGATAGTGAATACTAAATAGCCCATCTGCAATGACCGAGGGCAATACTAACCTAAATTTGATTTCGGCACAATTTACCCGAAAAGGAAATGATAACCCGGGGAACAAAAACCGATCTCATGATATCTATCGACAGTGAGGTGAATTTAAAGTTGAGGTGAAATTCTTACCCGAGTCTTATTTCTACGCCGTGTCACCATCGAGCCCACTGAACCTGCAAAGCGTGATCACTGCGTGGCCGCTCGCCGAAAACATGCCCTTGTGAGCTGATTCATGAGCTGACCGATCTGAGATCCTAGCTCTTCCACAACCTTAAAGACCGCGTGTTGAATGGAAAGCAAAACAAAACAAACAAAACAAACCTGACCGCTAAGGTCGTGGAGCGTGCTGATCGACATGCCGGACAGCCCTGTCTAGATCAAATACCTGTCCGACGGCTCCTGAAATTCAAGCCCACCATATCGCTCTTAGGCATGCTGACAGCCATGGCCACGGTTACGTCTATGTTAACCAGGTATTGCCGATGTGCAACATTCTGCCTAATCCTTCGAACCGTGGCAAGGTTTCTCGCCTTCCTCGCCGCCTCACGCTTACGGCTGAAACTCCTGCTCCAGTGCCCATTGCACAGCTTGCTCCACGTCCTCGACCTCGTGTGTTGGGCGGTGGCTTGGCGGTCCCTGACGAGGGTCGTACACACCCGTCCTGACCAGTATAGACTTCCAACGTGCGGTATTCGCCCCTGCAATGTCGGACTCTGGATTGTCTAAGGAGTGCAATATGAATTTGTTGCCATCTTAGTGGCAGACTCTGCGACTCACCTCCAACCATGTACCTGCCCAGTGAATTATCCAATTGTCAGTAGGAGTAACATGTTGTTCTTGTTTGTTACCAACACCGAGTCAGCACAACATTTTTCCAGCAGTTGTCCCCCCAACACTTGCTCCGCGAACTTGTAAGTCGCATCCGTCGGTTTTCCAAATTGGGTATACGGATATGGCGCTCCGCTTAGCGACTGCGGAAAAACGTCCAGTCATTGTCTCTGGAAGGCGTCGGGTGGAGTCACCTTGAAAACGGCTTGGAAAGCTACTTTGAACGCGCCTTGACCAAGTCGAGGCCTATCAAAATCCGATTTCCATATAAGATCCGGATTGCAGAAAACGAGGTCGACCGCCTTTCGCGTATGATCTGCCAAGTAGGGACCGCCCACAACACCGCCTGATTGGATCAAATCGCACATCACTTGGATATCAAGGGCCCAGTTTCGAGGATCATGAAATACAATGATAGCGGCGATGCTGGTTGTAGAGAAATCGGTTATCTAATGAACACCAGATTTCGTCTGATTGAAGAATTGATCGGAGTACCAGCAAGCGGACTAACCTTGACTGACTCCCGCTCTTCAGCCGTAAGACTGTGAAGTGGCCACACACTGTTACCTATTTGAGAAACTGCTTGGAACCGAACGATTGCGAGTGACTTACGACTTATTCCAAGCAAGTACGTCGAGGGTGGTGTAAACATCCTTGAGGCCATAGCTATTCTCGAGATCAGAGATCCATGTTAACAGGGCAACGCGGAAAAACATATCCAGTAATTACCCTTCGGCAACCTTGCGGAGGGTGTCGCCCTTGCCGCCGAGCACTAACACCGGTAGATCAGCATACTTGTGCACAACAGACTTTAGTACGGTGTGCGCCTGAATATATCGTTCCGGATCGATCTATATGGAATCTTCTCAGTGAATAACACGGGTCATCTCGCACCGCGGATCTTACTTTGATTCCCAGCTGCCGACTGAGTTTGTGGCAGCGCGCTGACTCGCTCACGCCACCGCCGTTAGTTAGCTGAAGGATAATTGAGTTTGATGGAAAGTGGGAAACATGAGGTATCGTTTACTAAGAGGTAAGGTATCTTACTTCGGAAAGCGATCAGGATGCGTCAAGAACGGTGGAGTGGAAGGAAAGACATACATGCCGAATTGATTGTTACCATCCAGGATCGACAATGCGCGCCTTGCGGCTGGTAGGGCGTTGTCACCGCGAACGAGAACGCCATCCTGAGGTACAGGTGGGAAGTCAGTCACTACAGCATGTTCGGGTCCCAGGAAAACCTGAACATGTCACGGACGATATCAAACACGAACGCCAAAGGCGAGGCAGCCTTGTGAGCTTTTGAAACGGGATCGGTATGAGAACCAAGTGAAACAATAAACGATAGCACGCGTTGTGGAAACTCACCTGTGCGATGTCGTACAAAAGAGCTGAATGGAGTGACATTGACGTACTTTGAGCGCATGTGCCTCTGCGAACACAGGGTGCTCAGTTGGCGCATCATGATTCTGGACTTCTCGGTATGTTGCGTGAGAGTCAAGAAAAACGCGGTTTGCGACCTGCAGAGTGGTTCATGAACGAAATATGAGTGACAAGTACTAACTATGGATGCGAAGGGACAACCTTGGCGATGTGACTTGATACGCGCCAGCTGGGCCCTGAAGCGACCTAACTTTGAGTCCACGTTGGGTTCAACTTGACGCGTGGCTGCCAGGCTGTTGAACAAACAACACTCACCGCGGTGTTCACTTGAAATCCGGCGGAAACCGACCTGGCCAGCAACATTCCGTGGTACCGAATTACCTAATCAAGATCGACAGCCCTCCTCCAAAACCGAGCGGCTTCATTTACAGCAACTTGAAACGGGGCCGCTCGATTCTTTATTTCTGCCTACAAGCTCCATGTTCCCAGCAAATTAAGCAATGTGAATAGCACGTCACGTGAATCTCCCAAGGTTCACCAGGGGGAACTGGACTGGGAGCTCACCCGAGCGATCCGACTGGTTGGGGGGCCTTCAATGGATCCTTCTATCAAGACCCGTACTTCCATTTCCACATCTTGGGCAGAAGACGGCGTTCATATGATATCAAGTGGTACACAAAGGCAAGTTAAGAGACCTTAGAAGGCTCGGACGTGTCTGAACTGATCCTTCTGAGTGATGCAGACCAGAGCGTTCTCATGCTGCAGATCTTCGTTGAGTGGCAGCAGACACTGAACCGTTGAAGGTGGCACAGTATCGCGTGCCTTCTACGCAGGCCCCCCTCCCCCAAGACGAGACAACATCGTTACTTGCTGCTCCACCGAGTTCCGCAGGACTCCATCTCACCTCAAGCCAGTCTACAAAACATCAATACGTCTTCATGTTTTTGGCACCTGGAATACGCATCCCCCTACGCATGGCAAAGTTATTCACACCGAGAACTCAAGCAGCTAGTGGCAGGATTGAATTACATATTGAAGGTGTGATGATCACTTTCTATATCATGCTGCCCGATTTGGCCTAATGCTTGGCTGGGTATCCTACTCGAGGTTCCCATCGTGCGCGCCCATTACTGATCTAGATTCCAGCCCACATCACACTTAGGGACACCTAGTCCCCTGTTAGTCAAATTTACTATCATCATCCCCAGCTCAAAATAGTCCTAACGCAAAATGACAAGAGTGGCCGAGGTCTATCTATAGCCCCCGTCCTTTTATCGATATCTCTTACATCCAACATCATGGATACTGCACCATCGCCTCGGTTTGCAGTTATCGCAGCCGGAGCAATGGGCTCCGCGGTGGCCAAGAGACTCACAGCGGCCGGTTGTACAGTATACACCAACTTGGACGGACGCTCCGAGGCGACACGTCAACGCGCCAAGGAAGCAGGGATGCTTGATTGGCATCTTTGGACGATATTGTAGTCGAAGCAAATTGGGTATTGAGTATACTGCCCCCTCGAGACGCTGTATCGTTTGCCGAGAAGATTCGGGATACAGCCGCAAAGCGGAGCAGACAAGCCAGCCTCGAACCTTTCGTGTTTGCAGATTGTAATGCTGTCAGCCCGGAGACGGCGAAACGGATCGCAGGAATCTTCGCAGGTACTGGAATCAAGTTCATAGATGGGCCGGTATTATTGGAGGTCCACCGAGAGATGGTTACGATCCTACGTTCTACGCATCCGCTGCAGCAGAAGATAGAAACGAGCTGGGCGCCTTCGTTGCGCTCTCCAAGTATGGGCTACAAGTTTCGCCGTTGACGGGAGAGGGTGCAGGTGTGGGAGATGCAAGTGCGCTCAAAATGTCATATGCGGTGAGTAGTCTTCCGTTCCAGATGTAAGCCCGACGGAAACGCTGAGCAGTAGCACGTAAAGGGAATCACCAAGGGAACGACTGGATTGTATACGACGATGATCTTGGGTAAGCAAAAAGTGGATGATACGGTGAAATGCGATTCGACGCCCGCTTTAGCTGCCCACGCGTCGTCACCAGCAACTGCAGAAGCACTAATCAGAGCGCTGAACCTGTCGCAGCCTGGAATACTTGACCGGTTGGTAGGGACTGTGCCATCAATGCTTCCGAAAGCATATCGGTGGGTAGGAGAGATGACGGAAATCGAGGAATTCGTGGGCGGGAAAGAAGGTGATATCTACAGAGGACTCGCGAGGATATACGAGAGGGTTGAGAAGTCGCTGAATGGGGATCAAGCGGACGTAATGGTATTGAGCAAGTTCGTAGAAGATGCGAAGAGAACGCAGAAGTAATGGTCGGGACCTGGATAGTTGGGAACCTACCTGTCAAGTTGCACTGCTGTAGCTGTCTTTCGTCGGCAAATGCACACAGCAACCGCGCACCTTTTTCATTTTAGCGCGTCAATCGGTATCGTTTGATGGGGACCCTTCGGACTCGACGACGGGGTTCGTTGACAGGATGGGATCCCTGTCTGTCTCAGATGCGCTAGTAGCAACCTCCCGAGCACAATGATGGTCAGGTCTGGTGCACTTAACCGAGTAGGCGAAGGTACATACGGAGTTACCAAATAGTCAGATTACGGGATACCAACCTTGAACGGGGTGGTCTATCTGCACCCAAAACTCGCTTTCGTGTCCGCAAATTTTCAACGTTTGAGTTTGGCGTTTCGTCAATATCTTCCTCGGCCGGCTCAGTACACCGTTGCCATCCGCTCGACGGGATCTTCATTTTGTATTTTACCTTGGAATCGTCAAGTTTGTTCTTTACTCTTTCACCTGCTCTTTCCCTGGGGCCTGCACGCGATCCACACCCAAGTCGCTAATACTACACCCAATGGTCACCGCCGAACCCGATAAGACCCTCGATCAGACCGCGTCCTCTCCCAATCCCACTGCTACGCCTGCCACGCCACCCGAGTCGTCGCCGGCCAAGACCATCGCAACGCCCAACGGCGCTTCCGCCCAGTCTGCGATAGTAGTACCGCAAGTAAACGTGAACGGCGAGCCACTGCGGAGTCCCCGTCCGTCGGGAACATTTGCATTGCCGTTTGATCCAGACAGCTCGACTTGGGGCGCGAACTTTTGGGTCACTTTGGTCGATCCACAGGTGCGTCATCTCTCGTCCTCCGCGCCGTCGATGACCAGTACAAGCGCCGTCGCGCTTCTTTAAGACCAGCACGACGTTTTTTGCATGTCCAACAACAGGCCAAGTTAGCTGGGACCCTCCAACGGGCACCTTTGTGTGAGTCGTGCTGTCACAAATTTCGAATTGTTTTTCTCAAATTTATACTGTTTCCATCTTTCAGCCTCCCTCCCAGCGAGGATGGCGAGTGGTGGGAGCTCAGTGACGACTCTCGTGGCGGAATACCATATTATTATCAAACTAAAACGGGCGAGACCGTCTGGGAGCGCCCAGACGGATTCGTCATTCCCCTGACTGTCATCCAAGTAACTCGAGCTCCCTATCCTCCTTCACAACATGCTCACCGTAATGTGTTAGCAAACGGCTCTTGGTCGTCGTCTCTCCCAGACCGGCATGCGTAAAAAAACTTCCGTTACTAACCAGGCCGCGACACCCGACCGCCAAGCCCAGCGCAGGGCCCGAGCACAAACCGGCGGTGTTGACAGGGATACCCGTCATGTCTCACCTCGATCGGGCGATGCAGATCTGCAATCACGACCTTCGTATTCGTCAACACGTAGTTCCCCGGGTCGGATCACACTGACGACGAGCGCGAGCCCTGCCAAAAGACAAAACCACCAATCGCCACCTGTCAGACGCTCCTCTACAAACGACCAACATGGGCAACCAAACGGGTCGACCCGTGGTTGGCCGAACGGATTGCACACCAATCTTCCCCCGATTCCTGCATCCCCCTACGCATCAGAGCCTTCTACCCCTGCTTCTCGTAAGTCGATATCGCTCAATTCTGCAAATGGCAAGTCAAGTCCCAAGGAGGAGAAACAACGGCACAATGGTGGTAGCAACGGTGCAATGTCCGATACCGGGGACGGGTCGCCATCGCGATCGAGATCCAAGTCTTCCTCACACGTGCCCTATAAGTCACCAGCGCCGCAAAGTTTGAACGCCGCGGTGGAGATGCTCTCGTTATCGGAGAAGAGATCAGCGTCGGATCATGGTCATCCCATGACACTTCGCCCTGGCGCTGCGGAGAGCAAGCCACGTCCAAGTACGAGTAGTTCGAGTTCAAAGTCCAGGGAGAAGCGCGACATCATACAATCTCCGGCGAAGAGCTTAACAACGCATGGTGCCTTCTGGATGACACGGAGCACATCGACGCTACCAACTGTGAATGGCAAGACTATCAGTAGTCCCATCCCCAATGAAGGTGAGGCGGATCCCTTGTCTAATGTGGTATTCCTGACTAGGCTTGGCAGAGGCTTCGTTGGACATGAGTCCACTCAAGAACCGGTCGACTGGCAAACCCATCCCTGTCGCGGCCTCAGGAAGTCCTCCACCCTCCCATCATCGTGCCCCCACAGCAACGCTTGCGTCAGGGTTTGTATACCTATGCTTCACCAAGGCAAAGTCAGTTGACGAACGTCCCATAGAACATATCCTGCGCTTCCTCATGACCTCGCTTCCGATATCCAACAATTCGTAGAATCGGATTACGCCAGACAATACTTCTCCACGCACCGTACGGGATTTATATTCCGACGTAGAGTCCCGGTCGCACAAATGATGACGTGGCAAAAGGCCCCGCTCACCTCGCCTCTCCTCACACTGAATCGTCCGCTAAAAACGGATGCAGTCAAGATCTTCAAGGTGATCCAACACATCATGGGTGACCGTGAGCGGGAAAAGCCAGCCGGCATATCCGTACACAACGGATCAACGAGTTCGCTTCCTACTAATTCAATGGGCCTCCTCGAGGAAGAGCGATGGTTATTAGGAGAGGGCCTCACGCACGGAGAACTACGAGACGAGATTTACTGCCAGTTAATGAAACAACTCAGTGGCAATCCCAACCCGGAGAGCATTTTCAAAGGGTGGCAGATGCTCTGCGTACTGCTAATCGCGTTTCCCCCATCGAAAAACTTCGAGGCTTACCTGCGCTCCTTCATTCTCCAACGGACATCTCAATCTGAGGGCCGCGTGGACGTCATGGCGAAACACTGTTTACGGCGATTGTCTGTCATATCGAAGAAGGGACCGAGAGGGAAATCGCCATCTGTGGCTGAGATCGAGACCGCGTCTGATGCAGCGTTCAATCCGTCTACGTTCGGAGAATCGTTGGATGCAGTTATGCGTCTACAAGAGCGCAACTATCCCAACGAGAAGATACCGATCATCCTCCCATTCCTAGGAGACGGCATTCTTGCATTGGGCGGTACGAAATGCGAAGGAATCTTCCGAGTACCAGGCGATGGCGATCTCGTTTCGGAGCTCAAGATCAGGATCGACAGGGGATATTACACGCTCGAGAACGTTGACGACCCACATGTCCTTGCGTCACTGCTTAAGCTGTGGCTCCGCGAGCTCCTGGACCCGCTTGTTCCCGAAGAACTGTACAACGACTGTATTAGTGCGGCCGCTGAACCAACTTCGTGTATAGCGATTGTTCGAAGACTGCCAACGATCAATCGGAGGGTCGTGCTCTTCATCGTCAGCTTTTTACAGTTGTTCCTAGGGGAAAAAGTGTTAGCAACCACGAAGATGACGGCCGCGAACATGGCACTAGTCATGGCCCCGAATCTGTTGAGATGTAACTCGGATTCGATCAAAATCGTGTTTACAA
Organism: Boletus pseudo-olivaceus; assembly: GCA_038092955.1. Classification (NCBI taxonomy): domain Eukaryota; kingdom Fungi; phylum Basidiomycota; class Agaricomycetes; order Boletales; family Boletaceae; genus Boletus; species Boletus pseudo-olivaceus. The sequence goes on along the minus strand of JBBPRI010000089.1, from coordinate 48,637 downwards.
ACTCGCAGTGAGTATTCCTATATCCAATTCGTGATAAGCACTGTCGAATTGACTGTTGGTAGATTCGAGCAAATGTTCGTTTATAACCTGCTTTTGCACCTCAATTGCAACGAAGTTGACGAGGACTACGTGCCTGTTCACGGGCGAGGCGCGAGTCTCCCTAGCTTTCCAAAACCTCGCACCTCCAAGTCTCGGAATAGAAGATAAACCACTACCCGTTCTAATCATCATCGGCCCAAAGCGCCCGGGTTACTAAAGATAGGCCTTCCAGGCCAATGGCTAACTTACCTTCGATCATCCTCCATTTGATACATATCGTTCGCTTGAACACTTGAATGCTTGATGCTTACTGGCCAGACCAATGCCACCACCCGTTCACTCGTACCAACCACGACAAATTATCTGCCCACTGCCCACTGTCCTTGCTCACCATTGTACTCGAAATGCACTTACCAACACGAATACCTCCATCAATAACCCCACCGCTCGCACTTTACCGATACCTTGGCGCACTACTAAATGTTTGGCTTTTCGAGTTCATCCTTTTTGCTTTCACGTCGGTCACCCTTACGCTTCTGGCTCACCACTCACAAACGTTCATTCATTTTTCATTTGCTCTGTTTCATTTTGGTTACTAATCGCACCTCTGTGCGTCTCACTTCTTGCTTCATGTGGACGAATTCCCATCTTTGTTTCTGCAAGGAATTTATACCAATCGTACGTACTGTGTCGATATATCTCGCGTTATCCACCTTCGTTCTTCGAGTACATGGATTTATAATATCTCGTATCCCTTGCTTTCTTTTTTCTTTGCTCTTGTCTTCCGTATAACACACGCACGCTTTTTTTTTTCCGGTAGATTAATAGTAGTGGAAAAACCAGAATGGATGTGAATACGGAGCGAGCGAGACCCCCGACAACATGGTTGACGATAATTATGAGAAGGCTGTAAAGAATAAGATCATGGAATCAGAAGGCGCGCAAGATTAACTCGGCCACAAGTCACGATTGTCGATACAAATCTGGAACGGTCTGACACCGTGACAAGTACACAACGTGAATGATGCCGACTCAACTCGACACCATTCAATCACGTAGGAATAGTAGCATCTCTTTCAAGAGTGCGACGTTACAAAATCACTACACACATGCATTAGGCATTTCATCACGAAGAGATCCTTCTCAACGTATTTAATCCTTGCCCCCCTCCTCAACCGGTGCACGATCGGCAAGCTCAGAGGCACCGCTATACCGCATATTTGACTCTGCGCTAGCCAGAACATGTCAAGCGTTCAAAGAGCCCGTGATGCTACTGTGGATGGAGTCGACCTTTCTCCTCTGGCACTGCCCTGTCTTCTCGAAGCGTGTCGCTCGTTTGGCAGAGTACAAGTTTTCGTTGTACAGATTTCACCGATGTGTATACCCTTCTTCGCAGTGCTATTCGCCGTTCAGCAGACCGCTCAATGAAACCGAATGGGATACCCTTCGAGGCTACACACATCGCGTCCGGTTCACTGGCATACTCCTCGGCTTCTCGAGTTCTTCGGGCTGTTGATGACGACTCAATTACGACAATCTTTAACCCACCCTTTGCTGATCCAACTCTTCCCAAAACCTACGATCATTGTACTGGCGAGACGTAAAACAATATCTCCTATGGTGCACGTTTCTGTCGAGTCGCCGTTGATATCACTCAAACTCGGTCTCCGTTTCTTGGGCCAATCTTGGCAAGGGACATGTCCCTATCTAAGAACTTTCTCGGCTCTGCTCAGGAAGACCTTTGCCCAACGGGTTCGAGTTTACATGTCTCGCCCCCCCCCGCGAATCCGGCTCTATATGAACATTGCTGACTCACCTATCCAATCATCGTATGTTTCAACTTTGATTTCGGTGTTTACAGAGCTCAAACTAGATCCTGCTACTTCCGTGGCTTGGCTTGGCTTGGAATGGTTGTGAAATCAGAAATTTGGGAGGTGCAGAGGCTTCCAGATTCCTCTGGGCAGACGTGTTACGATCAGGTCATCTTAGAGGGTGTTTTGGGAGCGGTCTCTATTATCGGAGACACGATAGTCATCATATTGCCTTTTTTTTTTTTTTTGTATAGGTTCCGCTACTCGATAGGTTGCAACTGATAAGTCCCGTCCTACACGATACACGATGATGGGGGGTGGTCTATCCAACGTGTGTGGGGTCTCTCGAATCACACAACAGCTTACCATTCGGAAGTTGCGCGCCCTCGCCTCGTCGGGCGGTGCGCGGGGCTCCACTTCGCAGATAAGTACTAGTTCTTGGTCGCTGCTCTTTCTCGCCAGCTCTACGCACACTCGACATGCTTCCTTTCCACCTTTTAGCCCACAAATATGCAGAACTTGACGGTCTAGAGAAAATGAGCAAAATCGTAACAAAAGGTGACCGACGCCAGCAGGATTCGAACCTGCGCCCTCAAAGAGGAACAGATCGCTTGTTGTCTTTTCTAATCTGTCGCCGTAACCACTTGGCTATAGCGCCACATGATAGCATGTTGTGCCGATGAGTACATGATTCGATAACACGTGACTCAGTACTTGTGAGACTTTCATGGAGTAAAAGTAAAAATAGAATGCAACAAAAAACTGGTTTCACAGAGACGGTGATAGACTCGGATGGCCTAGGCATGTCGCATCAAGTTCTGTGAAAACACCTTCCTTGTCAGAGCAACAAAAAAGCTCGACGCCAGCAGGATTCGAACCTGCGCCCTCAAAGAGGAACAGATTTCTAATCTGTCGCCGTAACCACTTGGCTATAGCGCCTTGATTGAGACAGGCGAGTTATTACATCTTACCTAACTTTAACTCTTTCTCTGCTCAATCCCGCACAGGCTGAAGCCTTTCAGAGCACCGTCGCACCCCTTCACGATGTTCGTCTGTCGTCCTCGAACCCGCCGTCTCGCGGCCCTTTCTGTCTTCAGCACCACTCCCGCTCGCTCTACCTCCACCTCCACCTCCACCTCCACCACCAGCCCCACCGCTGCATCCACCTCCCAACCTGCGGACAAGCCCCAAGACTCCATCTTCACTGCGCCCGAGTCACCATGGGATCACGTTTTCTCGGACATCGAACCCGTCTCCCCACTCCCCGCCCCCGCCCAACGACTCCCCACGCCCCCAAACGATGCCAACAACGCCAGCACCGGTCCCGCCCCCCTTTCGGAACGCAGGAAAGGTCACGGCCAAAACCAAAACCTCATACGGCGCTCGTCGGGGGTCAGACACCAACGCGCGTCCATCACGGCACGCGAGATGAGCGTGTTTAACGACATGTTCGATTTGATATTCAATGCGGTGTCTGCGCAGGGTGGAAAATCCTCGGCTTCGTCTTCGTCTTCGTCCTCGCTTGCGCGGACGTCTTCTTCTTCTGCCACGCCCTATGCTTCGTCGTCGTCCACATCGCCGTTTTCGGGTCAGACACCCAGTATTGGTCGTGCAGGCGCCCCGCTAAACGACCTCTTCCGCACACTGCGTCGTCAAACGTCGCGCGTTCGATGGACTACGGCTATCGACGAAGAACTCGATCGCAAAAAAGAAACGATGGAACTATTCAACACGGATCACGAACTTCTCCAATGGGTGATGATGGAACTTTTTGGGGAGCCGCAGCAACGGGACGAGGAAGCGAAGGGACCAAGCGCTGGTATGACGAAGGAAGAAGGGAAAGGGAATTGTCGGCCTGTAACGACGGCTTCCTCTACGGACGCTACCGCTACGTCATCATCATCGTCTCCGTCGTTTTCCAGTTCGCCCAAGGAACATCCCATCAATCACTCCATCTATCCTCACCTGATCGCACACGCAATGCGTATTTTCCGAACAACCTATTCTGACCCGTCACTGTCGCTTGCTATCTTCAACCATGCTGCGCGCGTATCAATACCGTCTTACGTCTTTGGATGCACAGCACCGGCCTACAACGAGCTGATTGAAGCCAAGTGGGAAGGGTGGGGCGACCTGGAAGGGGTGTGTAATGCACTTGAAGAAATGAAGGCGAATGGAGTTAAAATTGACGGAAGGACGCGAATTGTGGTGGAGAAGGTGAGGAGGGAAGTCGGAGAGGCACGGCCGGTAGAGTTGGGGGAACCTGAGCTGGGAACTGAGGATGGTGATGCGAATCCAGACGATGCAAAAGATGTCAATCCACTCGCAAGAAAAGCTTGGGGAGAGTTGGGAGAAGTGGAGGTGATGAGACTCCTTCACCGAATCGAGCGACTTGGACTTCGCGACCGGTCTCGTAAGTCAACGTCTAGTCCTCACGAGGAGTCATGGAAGAGTGCTGTCCTGCGACCTGCTGAAGATGACGGGTGGAGTTTCGATGGCTGGGATAAGGAGAAGAACACCGGGGACACGAAGAAGCAGCGGCGGAAGGAAAAACTTACATCTCAAGACAAGATTCGCTCGCAGACACTGAACGACTGGACCGTGTTGGGCCCAGCTTTCCGTTAACTCCCATCCCCTCGATGCAACACTTGCCCTGGTTATACTACACACCCTTACATCCACACCTTTAATTGCACATATGGTCGCCTTTCCACACGTAATGTCTTCAGCATCCGGTACATTTTGATGCGAACGCTGGGCAAATTGGCCACTAAAGGGGCAGATGGATGACTTCGGGGTGGCGGTACTTACATGTTGCTCTGGGTTGACCAATCTCCTGTGAACGACATTTCTGAGCGATATTTGTCTGTCACTAGGCTGTTCGCATCGTATCAAATGACGGTATCAATGGGTGGGAATGAGCTCATGAGACGGCATGCCCGAGCGAACGGCGAGGCAGGCTTTGTCGAGTTTGCGGTGCTCGAACGGGACGAGGCCTGACTGAGAGTGCGTGTCGGGGTTCCACGACGTTTCATGCCCATTTTCGCCAACGCTGCGACGCGAGGGCTGTGCGCGTGTGAGCTCAGCGGGAGATTCCAGTGGTGTCTGACAAAAGTTCACCGTTCCCTACACCCTGATTGGGACGAGAGCAGACGCCGTTGTTCCAGCGCCGGATGCGCGTATTTGGACTGATAATGTCCGGTTCAAGGTCGGTGATGATGATCCGGTAGAGTTGGATCAATGATACTCCACACGGAGCTCGCGGGACGACGATGGGATAGCGGTTGGCCGGACTCCACGCATGAGGTCTACCGCAGGCGCCCATGCGCTGACGGCTTTGTCCATGATCCGAAAACGTGTTACTGTAAAGCTTTTGGGTAGGACAACGGAAATACCGCCACCAAGGAATGGAAGAAGATGATATCCAGGCTAGACGGACCTGGTCCTCGGTCATGCGTTTCATATACTTGCCAAGCGGACAGACGGTGAAGGGGCTTGGGCACCGGTTTCTTGGCAGTGTGTGGCTGTGCGGCAGTGGGGATGTTCCAGATCCTCGGGTTTTGGTTTCTCAGCAGAAAAGTTTCGTTCTAGTACCCGTGTCCATAAGCATCTCCTGACCCACGTCTCCATTCTGTCATTCAACTGACCAAGAAATCGACTCTGTATGGTCGACACCGTCGAAATCGCAGGGCAATCCCCAGTGCCTACCTTCCCCCCCACACTCGCAGATCTCAGCAGAAATGCATCAGTCATATCATCTTCCTCCGACTCCGAGACGAGCACAACAACCATCCTCAGGACACCCCGGCCACGGCCATCTCGCACCTTTTCGTCTCCCCGTTCACGCAGTCCACACTCACCGCCCTCGCAGACCATCCGACCGCCGCCTACGTACCTGACGAAGGAATTAGGCGTATCGGACGGTGCAGAGAATCGGGATCTCGTTCCCGAGTCAGCATTGATCCACAGGCCAGCTCAACCGCGCTCCAAATCGCGCAAACGCTCAAGGTCCCAAAACCCCTCCGCGAACACGCGCTTGTCCGCCCAGGATTTCGTGTTTGGGGAGACCCTTGGCGAGGGATCGTATTCCACCGTGCGTACGGCCGGCGTACACGACTGCTGTGGCCATGCTGATGGGTAATATGTATCACGTCACGTTCCAACAGGTGATGCGCGCGCGGTACGCCCGCAGCGGACAAGAGTATGCTATTAAGATTCTAGACAAGAATCACCTGATTCGCAAGGAGAAGATGCATGTGGCTCTTGCCGAGAAGAACACCCTCGTAAAGCTCGGGGCTGGACACCCGGGTGTTATCCACCTACATTGGACGTTCCAGGACGATTGGAGCCTATGTACGTCGTTTATTGGGGGGACGAGGCATGACTGACGACGTGAGGTAGTTTTTGTGTTGGATCTTGCACCAAACGGCGAAATGCAGTCGCGGATATCGCGCCTGGGGTCGTTGTCGTTGTCGTGCGCGAGATATTATACAGCGCAGATCGTCGATGCTATCGAGTACATGCATGATAAGGACGTTATCCATAGGTACGTTCCTCCCATCGAGGACCGTGACATAAGCACTCATTTGAACGCTCTCCGATCACAGAGACCTTAAACCGGAGAATCTCCTGCTCGACAGTGAGTTCCGGATAAAGATTACCGACTTCGGAACGGGGAAGATCCTCGAAAACGGTCGTGAGTCATCCCCTCCTCGTTGGTCCGCCTCTGCTCGCGCACTCGCACTCACGGAATCGCAGAAGAACGCGCCAATTCGTTTGTAGGGACCGCTCAGTACGTCGCCCCGGAGCTCTTGGAACGTAACGAGACATCCAAGAGGTGAGCGAGCCATGGCTCTCCACCCATTGATCTCATATCTTTCCGTAGCTCTGATCTATGGTCACTTGGCTGCATCGTCTTCCAGATGATCTCAGGCAAATTCGCCTTCCAGGGACTCTCCGAGTACCTCACTTGGCAAAAGATCAAGTCTCTTGATTATTCCTTCCCTGAAGGCTTCGACGAGGAAACCAAGGATTTCGTAAGCAAGCTTCTGGTCCGTTGTCCCCTCTGCTCTTTATCGGCGAGTTCGTTCCCACATCTTTTCTAAATATAGGTTCGCGACCCCCTGCAGAGGCTCGGCGCATCCCGAACTTCGTCATTTCCGTCGCCTCTTCGTGCCCATCCTTTCCTCGCTTCCATCAATTGGAACGGGCTCTGGACAGACCCACCGCCTCTGCTCGAACCCGGCCTCGTAAGGAAGGGACCCCCGAACCGAACAAGTCTGTTCGATGTAGACGGGGAGGACGCACAATGGAGTGATGTCGGTGCGAAATGGGACGTGCTTGTTGGCGCAGGGGACGATGTCGACGGAGGCGAGACAGAACGCACCCTCGTGAACGGCAGCCGAGTCGCTACGGTGCACGAAGGCCACCCGGACGACGATGGGATGAAGTGGGCAGAGGATGCCCACGGCGCAGAGTTCGAGAGATACAAACTCAAGGACGCGGCCACATTCAAACGCGCGTCGCGCATCGTGGAGGAAGTCGGACCCATGGGGGAACTCCCAGATTATACCCTCACGACCGCAGACGGCGCTCACGTCGAATCGAGTTCAAGTCTGGAGAACGCGAAAGCGAACGGGATCGAGGATTTCGCCAAGGTAGCTAATGAGGCAGACAAGGAATCACCCTTGCATAGCACCATACCCCAAACCTCAACGTTGTTCTCGACATCAATTCCAATACCCATTCCTGCAACTCTACACGACGGCAAGGCGCCGGGATCGGGTACCAACTCTTCGGACGGCAGCTTGGTTGACAAGTCAGGCGTCGTTGCCGCAATTGCTGCTCTGGAACTCGAAAGGGGGCGTAAGAGAGCATTGACGCCTGTACAAGGCAACGGGCGACTGCGTGATGCGGACTTGTAAGTTCCGTTGTCTTTTCGCAATTCTTGATATAACAAATTAACGGTGTTTTCTGAAATCAGTTTGTCGTTACTTCTTCCTGGAGAAGCTATTCTGTTTAGCACCCGTGTCGAGGCTCGCTCTCCAAAACGGCGAGGGAGCAAGCTGAGGCTTCCGATTAGCGTGTCGCCTATCCGGCCAAAGACGAGGCAACTGTTGTTGACGACACACCGGCTATTGTGTGTCAAGCAGAGAACAGAGGGAGGTGTCGGTTTGAAGTCAGAGCTGAGTTTGGGGAAAGGAATTAGCGTGAGTTCGGGTACAGAGAAACTGAAAGAGAAAGACAAGGAAAGGGAGAAAGAGGCCAAGTCGATTGTCGAAAGTGCAGAAAGGAAGAGCGAGCGAGAGTTTGTCGTCCTAACGGTGCGTCTTTACTCGTTTGTGCAGCGACCCTTCCATGTGCTAATGAATCGCAGTCGACGAAATCGCAGACATATGCTGCTGAATCGGGTGCTATCGCGTCGCAGTGGGTAGACAAGATCAACGCTGCGTTGCCTTTGCCGCGTTCCCCCAGATGACCACTCGATTGCAATAAGTTATCTCATCCTCCTCCGACGATGTGGCTACCATCTTCATCTACATGATTCACCACACTCCCAACTCATGGTCATTATCCTTCCTGTTCTTTTTTGTGTCTGGTGCGTTTCCTTGGACAGTCCGTATTTATTGTAATGTGTAATACATACCTACCCCATCCCGTTCGCTTTGTAGACGACACGCGTGTTCGTACTTTTTTTTTTTCTTTTACCTATCTCGTCACCACTGCGACAGTCGTGCATATGCATGCGTCATTCTCTTGCTTTGTTTTTTTTCTCGTCCGTTCTCGGTTAGAGGTACTGTATGTATGTCTGATTTTTGTCGTAGTAGGTGCTGGGTCTGGGTCTGTCATTTCGTGCTAGGGTCATTGCCATCTTGGAACTTTTTCTTTGTTCATCCCGGCCTCCTTCTTGGCAACAATGGTCGTACGAACATGGGGGCCTTGAATCCTACATGCAGAATCTGCTTGCTGCACCACATCCCTGGAGTCAGAGTAACGACAAAGGGAGCGATGCGATCCCACGGGCCGACCGGGCTACCGGGACCGTTTCCGGCCGACAGGGGTTGCGAATAGGCGTCACGTGTGTGTGTCGGACTCTTAATATGTCGTAGCTGGGTGGCGATGCCCCGAATGACGATTCTACCCACGGCACTTTGGCGTTCCCACGTGGACTCACTCCTGACATTGATCAAGTACAGCCTCGCTCTGAGTCTTGAAGCCGGCCTCGTCTAACACTAGCCAAACGTCTACCCCCTCGCAAGGCAGTGGTCGTGCCTTCTTGGACATCGCATGTCAAACATAATCTTTCTGGATTTGGCCATCGAGCGGTGTTGCCATCTGTATTAATAACCTTGCCCCCACAGGCTCTCTCTCTGTTCGCGACAGCCATCTCCAACCATGTCGGGGATTCTAGACCCGTTGCCTAAAAGCACACTACAAGGCCATGTTTTCCCTCCAGCGACCTATATAGTTGGCGGGCATCGAACGTTTCCGCTTATACACCCTGGACACCTCAAAGGGCATCTCGCGCTCTTGCATGCTTTTGATACACTCCGACGAAACGTGGAATCTGGAGACCTATCCCGTTTTCCACGAGAGGTATGTACCATGGATTCGGGAACGCGTTGGGGATGGTTCGTGAGTCTTGCGGTCGAAAGGTAAGGTCTCATACTACCCTCGACTTCACAGTCAAGAGAATAATGATTACGAAAAGGTTCAGACGGTGGTGTGTTAGCGTTCGTGACGTGCATGCCTGCGCTATCGAGAAGACCCTGCCCCCGATCGACGTCGTGATGGTATGGCATGCGTATCTTCTCAATCCGATGTAAGTGGACGACACTGCATGTCGGGTATGCTTGCTGATTCTCCTGGTTAGTTGGTACGCCGAAGACACTATGCGTGTGCCGGCGCTCTCGGCTTTGCCACTGTATACAGAATATTTGACCAATCATCTCGTACGTAGTCGATGTCGTTCTAGATGGTCACATCGTTAATTGAGCTTGTCCCAGGCATCTCCCGAGCTTCTACTCACGAATTCGCCGCACCCCGATCGATTGCAGTTCTGGCGTGACCAATTGATGATGCCCTATGACCCGTTTGAGTCTGCGGGAATGTTGACACGTGTCATACTTCAGTGCCCGCGCTGCGAGTCCTGGACACAAGTTCGTAAGTGTCGCTGTTTTACGTCGTTATGTGGTAGATCGCTGAGTCGCTGGCGTCAGCGATTCTCGCGCCGGAAGGAATGGGGTATGCACAGAGCAAATTTGAAGCCATCTGTTCTTCATGTCACGGGAGAATCACAAAGGAGCTGCTCGGTCTCTACAAGCTTGCTAGAGACATTGTAAAGGAAGAAATTGATGGGCCAATGGCATTCCTCGCGTGGGTCGTTCTATTGAACGTGGTGCCATCGTGATATGACTGATACATATGGTGTGATTCCCAGTGGGACACTCCATACACGAGACAATATGCAGGACACGCCTCGCGCATCACTGATTAAGATCCGAGTGAGGTCTAAGATAAACGCTTATTCTAGTCGGCCATCGATCTCCCACCACCCAGTCCTAGCAAGTGATGTCATGAGAGCGTTAAACTACGATTTTTCCAAGTTCTCCGCGAAATTGAAAGAGGTTCTTCTCGCTAGAATGTACGTCGCTGCACCATCGTGCTGGTACAGTTCTAACCGTTTGTTAGAACAAACCGAATCCTTCATGCATATTCAGATGACATGCCATTCTCGATCGAACTTGTCGGTGCAGTCCGTGATCATGCCTTTCTCGTTTCTGCAAATCTAAACAGTCGGCCCAGGTCTTGCGTCAAGGCTCGTTTGTGTGCAAGATGGCTGAGCTTGGCTGGACACTGCCCGGTTTCCTTTCAGACAATGACAGTACGACCATCCTGCAGCATTGCGTGACAAGGTACCATGCGTACGTCATTCGCACCAGCGGCCTCTTGTTGCCATATTCATCGTGTGTTCAGCTTTCTGAACCTTATCGCTTGTCGTCCCGATTCCTTCTCCGTTCCGACGCTCGACATTGATCTTGCGTGGCATACACACCAACTCATGGCCGATTTGTATCAAAGGAATTGCAAATCGCTGACAGATCGGTATATCGATCAGTAAGTACAAGCCGTGTCATTCTTGAACATTGCGTGTTCACCAAAGTGGTCGGTCTCTGCTCCCAGTGATGACAAAGTTGACGAAAGTCACCTCGCTACAGCATTCGACGTCACCTGCCGTGCTTGGATCGTACGTTGCACGACATCGGCAAGATCCATAAACACGCTGACACGCGTCCATCGTTGTAGGATCGCTACAAAGTACCATACACCTACTGTGGGTGCCCACATCCAGGCACAACTCTCAGCCAACGCGTACGACGTGTCTTTCAGGGAAACGAATCGACGGATACGTCGCTCCAGCCACCGAACATAGCAACACCCGGTACCCACCCAAGCGACCACAACGCGGTCTTCCCTATGCACCACCACAAATCCTCCATGCACGCACGCGAGCGTCGACGGCAAAAATACGAACGTCGGCGACTCCGAGAAGCGCTTGAACCCCCCGACGGCAGGGCGTTCAATGCCAACGTACGGCAGACGAATACGCGCGACCATCCACGGCCGTTTATGTACCCCGTCCCGCTGCTTTATGCACCAATTGGTGGGTGTGTTGGGGGCTTTGGGGGCGTCGTGAACGGTGGTGCAGGCGCACAGTGTGCTTCGGTGCGTGATCTGTTCATGCTATCATTTTTGGGTCGCTCATTCACTGGTATATCAAGGGTGTTGGAGTTAGCAGCGGCTTCGGATTCGCCAGCTGTGGCGGGTCTGCGTGCGGCGGCGGCGCATGTGGTGGAGGCGGAGGGTGTGGTGGTGGCGGAGGCGGAGGCGGAGGGTGTGGTGGTGGAGGTGGAGGCGGGGGATGTGGTGGTGGTGGTGGTGGTGGTGGTGGTGGATCTTGATCAAACCTTTGATGGAATAAGACAGCGAACGGTTCCGATCGCGGTGGTGGGGAATCTGAGTACTAGGAAGATCGTTTATATTTATATGTTTATGCCGACCATATTATCAGCCTGAAGTTCACCCGTCCCTTCGTACAGTACATCAAGATATACTATGTATTTTTTTTCCCCCAAAGGAAAAGCACTTTTGGTCGAAGTCGAGGCGGGTCAACTGGAAACTTCAAGCCACACATTCACATGTTGTCGCAAGTCCTTTGGTCAAAATTGATCGACCTCGCTCCTTTACCGCGGTGATCCGTAACTTCAGGCCACTTTTCAATCGGGTTACCGACTTACTTACCATTGGTGACGTTCGTCCCCGTATCATGACTTTGTTAAATAACCTCCCCCGACCACATATCAATCTCGAGTGGTCTGACAGCGACTTGCTCGCGTTCATCATGCTGTCTACATGGCCACACAACAAGGTTCCTACATCCACGATGGGTGGAGCACGGGTGGGATCGCGCTGCATCACTGTCCACACAGAGAACGACACCAAACTCCCGCAAGATGCAAACATCGAATTCGTCCTGCCGAGTCTGGTAAGGATCAACCTGGCCAACTTGTCCGTTCGATGGCTGGACCCACCAGCATTGGTTGACGTGTTCACGGAACTCGGACTGGATCGGTCGAGGGATGGTTGGTTAACGCGGGGTGGGGTGCTAACGTGTACATAGGGAACGGCTCGCGTTGTTCCGCTGGGTCGTGCGTCACCAGTTCACCCCCCACCGGCGGCCACTTTCAAACATTCAATTACCCTCCTTATGCGCTGGATCATGAAATGGTGTGTTTGAAGTCTTTCACGACGCATCTGACCGTCCTGCGTATCCAAACACTGACGTAGGGCAACAGACCACTGCAGGTACATGATATCGTTCCATGAGTGCCAATTGTGCACATCTTGGCAGTGTGGTTACTATAATGTGCTTGATCGAATCGTGTTCTTCGTGGCATCGTTTGTTAGCTTTCAAGTTTACCTCTTCTGGAAGAAGGTACTCTCTTCAGGCCCCGATCGAAGAGGCCCTGCATCTCCATACGGTGAGGGAGAAAGGCCAGACCCTGTATCCGCATATCGCTTACGCCCTTGGCCAGATATGAGCAGCCGTTTGCTTGGGCAGAGTCGATCTCGAGAAGGTAACGCTGTGTGTTAAGGCGCTGAAAAGATCAAGGAGGAACATGCAGAAGAGCCCGTCATTCTGAATATGAGTTTCTACACTGTCGTGCAGCGTATGGCCATTTCGTCGCTGTTTGTATTACGTCCTAGGTGGCGCATACAGTCGACGAAATCACGCGTCTCGATGAATCGAGCACTGTTGCGCCATCGCGGGTAGGAAAGTCCTATGCCGCACTTGCTTCGCCTCAGATTTCAGTCTTGAGTGAGTGAATATATCATAAATGTTGCACTAACCTAGTCCTATGAACAGCCAGTCCGAGGGGGTTACTATAGTGCTGTCACGCGCCAAATGCCACCGTGACGGGTGTGGGCTGTCGGCTGTCAGGGAGATGACACTGAAATAATTGAAACTTGAGCCCTCCGATGCTAGCCTACAGCCAGCTTCCCAACTGTGCATCACGCACTCCATATCGAAGACATCCTTCTCAATATCTTTGGTCGCTGTCACCCCGCCGACCCTTCTTGAACCTTTCAGCGGAGCCACTCCACCGCTGACTTAGCTGCGCTCGCCGGAACATGTCGTACATTCAAAGAACCCGCCCTCGATTTACTTTGGTCAGAACTGATCGGCCTGTCTCCCTTGGCATACTGTCTCCCCGAAACTCATAGATCATCCGGCAGAGTAATATATGTTTTCAACTCGATTAACTTCACAAGTGTTTATGCCCTTGTTCTTTCGCATTCACCAGACTGCGCAACGACGCTGAGTGGGATACACTTCGAGGCTATGCCCGTCGTGTCTGGCGCATAGTCAACGTTTAAAGTCCGAATGGGTTCCTAGACCACAGGTGCGTATCGACGACTTTCAACCCGTCTCTCGCTAATCCGCTCTTCCCAAACTTTCGACCCTTAATCTGGCAAGAAATGGCCGTGTTACCTGTAATGTACTTTGCTGTCCCCCTACTGACTTCACTCAATATCTGTGGTGCTCCTCGGGAAGATGTCTCCCCGTACACGAATCTCCTTGACATCATTCCCCGATTGCCCGAATATCAAGGAAGTCCGGATCCAGGTGGCTAATGAGACGGTGTTCGGCGAAACCGTCTACCGTCACCTATGCCACTGGAAAAAACACCAGATAGTAGACTGTCTTGATGTTGCCTTTCGCGCAAACGTGATTCCACACCTCTCTTACATCTCTACCCTAATGTGGTTGTCGTTCACGCTTGATACCCCCAATCATCACCCGACCCGATTCCCCCTCCTAACTCTCTGCTTGTTTTCTTGCAACTGGTGTACTTGGAGATCGTCTCTGAATTGTTGGTGTCCAGTGTTACGAGCCTAATCACCCACGTCTGACTTCCCATAGCCCAAGTTCTCATCGTCCCATTTCCTAGCTACCCTTCAAAAACGACCATGAAATCATAGTACCTCACGACGGTCCGCCGCAATATACTATCCTCACCCAACTCCCTGATGTGACCTCCTTTGCAACTTGTATCCCGACTTCCATTGATCATATACATACATATGCCACATGATGACCTACTTGAGCTTGATGACGTCCATCCTTGCTTGGCCTTTAGCAACCTTCGTGCCGCACATATCAATCTCGAGTGGTCTATCGATCTGACCGACAACGACTTGCTCGATTTGGTCACTGCTGCAGATTGAGAGAGCACTATCATGATGGAGGTGTGTAATTTTCTAGGTTATAAGCACCACCTTCAGAGCCATGGATATATATTTCTATAGTTTGTTGTTGATGTATTTAATATTGGATCCAGGCCATGAATGTAACGAGGCCTTGAGGGTGGATCTATCCATCTATGCTTTCCCAGCCTTACAGCACAATGTTACTGCAGGGCAAGATCACGAGAAACGACACCTCCTCGCATCTACACTAGCACTAGTGCATGGTTTTCCATTCTCTACCATCTTCAAAATTTATGAAAATACATATAATCATATCGTAGAACTAAATTTATTGGATGTGCAGACCATCCTCATATCACTTCTACGCAACGGGCCATGGTGTGTACGCACGGAGCAGTACCTGTTTTGATGGGTATCTGTTTCGGTTCAAGCTTGAAGCATTAGCCGGGAGGGAGCAGGCTGGCATCCACGGCACCCTCTTCCTCAGAGACATCGTCCGCGTCATCCCCTGACCTCGCAATCGGCGTACGCGGCATCGCCATCAGACCTGTACGCACCACGTATGATCAGTCGCATCATCCACGACAAAACGACGAGAAGAAAACGGAATAAAACGGCGAAAACACTCACCCGTTCGTGCACTCTCCAATATCCCATACGGTTTGATAAGATTCAAGAACGCGACCACGCGATTCGTCTTGGCAGTCAACTCCACAATGACGCTGTTATCGCTCACGTCCACGATCTTTGCGCCGAACTGGTTCGCGAGGACAGAGATGGACTGCAAGTGCTGGTGTTTTAGCCGGAGCGCTTCCGAGGCTGTTAGCGGCATCGGCGTTGGGGTGTCCGTGATGATTGTCTCGGGGTGTCCGCCCCGTTCAAACGTTTGCGCCAAGAGCGCCTCGCGTTTGGCTTTGGATGCGCTGGAGGAGGAGACGAGTGGGGGTGCGTGCGCGTGTGGAGAGCTTCGGCGGGGTTCGTGCGAGGGTCCACCGACAAACTGGTCTTCGAGGTACTCCGGCCCAAGGATGGAGACTTTGACGAGGAGCAACTCGCGCGAGATGACGCGGGTGTCGGTATAGTCGAGGACAGCCCAAACAGGGACCTATGATACGCGTCAATAACGCGTCGCTTTGTTGGGGCTGGCCTTCCCGCTGAACGAAAGAATGGAATGAGAGGGGTGACGTACGAGATCTTCAAGTTGTCGACGAGCTTGCTCGACGACGCTGTCCTGACCGCTGATAACTATCGACATACGACTCAAGTCGCGAATTTCAGTGCGACAGACGACCAGGGAATCGATGTTAAACCCTCGTCCAGCCAAGATGCTGGACACGCGTGATAAAACCCCAGGTTCATTTTGAACGAGACAGTTGAGGATATGCCTGAACGAAAAGACGTTTATCAGCGACTATCGTGTGTTGGAGAGTAAATGGAATTGGCGCGGAAAAGGACGCACTTTTTATAGGGTTGTAAGTTCGGGGGCGGCGTATTGTACAAGATGTTGGTCACGGCCTCTTCAGCACTCCGGGAACGCGGAATGTCCGACACTGGGAGAGGTGGAGGACGTATTCTCTGCGTGCTTTTGTAGTCGAGAGCGGAAGTGGAGTCATCTATCGGCGGAGGCGGTTTTGGAAGTTCGTTGGGTGCTCTGAGGAGCGAGGCGGTGGCAAACGAGCGAGATTTGGCAGTCCTAGACAACCAACGGGACGTGGAGGCAAGCATCCTCTTGTTTTTAGGAAGACCCTCGAGTCCAAGTGATGGTTTTGATTCAGTTATGCGGAACGCTCATGTGATTACCTTAGGTAATTCGTAGTTGTTAGTTGAAGACTCAGTACAAGGTATTCAGCATACTAGATCCCTCCGTCACGTCGTCTTTGGGAGGCCCTCTATACACTCTCTAACTAGTCGTATCGTTTCGGTTTTGTCATACTGAACAATTGCGCAATCCACGTGCGGACACTTCGCCTCCCAGCACGCCTTTGCCTCTGACCACTCCGTCAGTCCCACATCCAAGATCGTATCCCCCAACGGTCTAAGATCCATTTCCACGGTGACTCTGTATTTGAGCTCCCGCCAAGCGTGATGATCTGTTTGTCGCCTGCATCTGGAACAATAGGACAAAGGATTTGCATTGACGAACGGGTGCTCGTCAAGTTTCTTGCGCAAGCCCTCTGTTCTCGACCGATGAAGCCTCAGGAGAGCGAGCGCAGAGCGCACGTCTACCTTTGCAAGCATCTCCCAGTTTTCGTCTTGCCATAGATTTATTGCAAGAGTCCGCTGTGAGGCAACCTTGGCCTCCTCTGTCCATCCACATCGCGATGCGGCGGCGTACAGCCGTAGAGGCTGGTCCGCGAGTGGCGGCGTAAGCACAGCGATGCGCACGAGCGAAGTGGGGCCCGGCATGTCATATTTCTCCGAGGCAAACAAGAGCGCGTCGACGGTGTCAAACGACATGAGTGGTTGAATGGGAAGACCACTAATCATGCGAAACAAGAGATCGAGCGTGGATGATTCTTCATCAAGATGAATCGTCTCGGGATCTGCGACCGACGGGGTCAGCGCAGGCAGCCGATTACGGCCCCCACTCATCCCGCTTGCCTCTGGGATGCTTGACGGGGAAGGCCGGGGGAGTGTGAATAGAGAACGGAACCACCCCGACGTCGTCTTCAGTGTGAATGAATGCATCCGGAAGCGAACGAGGTCGCGCGAGACCAGGACGACGTCTGCATCTGGAGAGTCAAATGCTGGGTGTGTCGTGGGCTCAATTCTGGGAGGTGGTGCAGAAGGAGCATTCTCGTCCGCTGGTGCCGCAGGGCGGTCTTCAGATGCGGACGCCATGAGGTATTATCCAAGAACCGAAGTGGGTGCCAATATGAGCCTCGGCTCAGAGCTATCCTGGATGATGATATACAGATGAGTGACTAATAGTAAGTACAGTCGTTGAGTAGAGAAGGAGAAGATTGTTGTTGTGGACGAAGTCGTGTGCTGCGGCACTGCGCAGCACTTTGGAAACGAGGCTCGCAAAGTGAGACTCTGTCTGTGCCCACGATGTCATCCTCCAAGTCCAAACCCTTTTTGCTCAGCGACACTCTCCGTGACCTTGCTCTCTTGCGTGCTTCCGGTGTAGACTTCTCGAACGTCCTCTCCCAGGAACCTTCATCCGTGACCAATACCACCGAGTCTTCCGAACTGTTGAGGTCGACGGAAAGATCACATGAGTTCGTTAACGAGACCCGGGGAGCTCTGAGAGTTTACAACAGTGGAGAATTGCAGAGGAAGCGTGCCGAGATACAAAAGGTTCAGGGAGAACTTGACGAGGTGCTGAAAGGTCTATCATAGGGTAAGCACTCGCAGACTCCACTTCAAGTTGCAGGGTAACGAGAGAAAACAGGTTGCTGTCGACGTGTGCGACTACATTGACCATGGGGCGTTGTAAGTGGTTCGAACAGGTTCACGTCGTCCGTACGTGGCATGTTGCGCCTTTCTTAGGTTACTTTATTCACATTTTACCCCCGACTTTGTATGGATATCTACTTTGCAGAGCCCGAATCTTTGGGAGAACCTCGGATAGTAACAGTCTCGACTCCTTGCTAAAATAGCTGGTGATGGTGAAGCACGGGGCCCGGCGATAGACCATATCGATCTAAGTTCCTCCATAAGGACTGTTGATGGCGATTCATATCGCAGGGCTTGCCAATTCAAGAAGGACCGTCAAGCTCGTGAAAGCAACGAGGTATCCACGGAATGACTCTGGCAGCCCTTCGTTGTTGCCCTCCAGTTCCTTGCGCGGTAATACAAAGTGAGTGCTCCCGCTTCTGCAGCCCCAGAAACTCACAACAACAGCCCCTCTGTAGACACTGGCAGCAAGTTGGGTGATAATAGACCTATCTGCAAGGTAGGAGCTGGGAACCCACGTAAGATCCGGGCTAATAAATAACACGTTCTGAAGTATGCAACTCGAGTCGATTCGTAACATCGTCGTTACAGGAGAAACCGGAGTCGGGAAAAGCTCCCTAATCAACCTCGTAACTGGTATGGACTGCGCTGCCACAGCGAACGACGTTCGTGGTGTAACCATCGGAACGGAATGTCATGATTGGGTCACTGATACTCAGACGTTCCGTCTGTGGGACACGCCGGGTCTTAGCGAAGGCTCGTTCGGGTCCGTACCCCCAAAGCAAGCACTGGATGCACTCCAATCACTTCTTACGGAGCTCAGAAGGGGAGGCGGGGTCCATCTCGTGGTAATCTGCATGCGCGGACTCCCCAGGGTCACCAAAGGCATGAAGCAGACATACGACACCATTGTGCGGATTCGTGATAAGGTTGCCCCGGATGTCCCACTCGTTGCTGTCATCACCGACCTTGAGAAGAGGTCGGCTTTGCCTGATATCATTCCCTCCATGGATGAATGGTGGACGAGCAACATCGCGACGCTTTCAGACTTCAACATGGCGTTCTCTGGTCATGCTTGCATCACGACTTTACCCGACAATTGCCATCCCAAGTTACCCGGCCGTCGTGAGTTGTGCCAGGGACTCGTTCGAAACCTCATCGTCGAAGGCGTTTCGCCGAAACTGGCCCGCAACATCGTCATTGCTGGTGAAATTGGAGTCGGGAAAAGCTCTGTTATCAACCTCGTTCTCGGTTCGGAGCGGGCCGTCGTGGCGAATGACGTTAGCCCTGTCACAACCGCAACGAGTCACTACGACTGGGAGATCAACAATCAGGTGTTTCGTTTTTGGGACACCCCTGGGCTGGGGGAAGGATTACATGGAAGTGGGCTCCAAAAGCGCGCGCAGGAGGTACTGCGATCGTTATTCACGGACCTCAACGAGAGAGGTGGTGTCCATCTCCTGATCATCTGCATCCGTGGACTCTCCAGAATTGTGACGGCGACAAAGAGGACGTACGATCTCATCATGAGAATACGCGACAGGTTCTCTCCCACGACCCCTGTGATCGCGGTCATCACAGATCTCGAGAATCGGTCGACCACGTTCGATACCATGCCCTCTATGGAAGAATGGTGGACGATCAACTCGAGAGCGTTTTCCGACTATGAGATGTTCTTCTGTGGTCACGCTTGTATCACCACCATACCCGACAACTGTCATCCCCAGGTACCTGGGCGTCGCGAGTTGTGCCACGAGCGCGTGCGCAACCTCATTATGAACCAATCTCTCCATCCGCGCACCGTACCTCCCAAGGACCTGCACGTCTTGTTGTTTGGAGAGACCGGTGTCGGAAAAAGCTCCCTCATTAATCTGCTCGCAGGATGGCAAATTGCATCGATCTCACCGGACAGTGCGCCTTGTACCCTGGACTCTTCCGAGTACCAATTCCAGCTGGGCTCCACTACCATCCGTTTATGGGATACTGTTGGTTTGGAAGAACCCGAAAAGGGACCGAATGGCTACGTCGGTGCCATTGAAAAAGCCGTTCAACTCATTCGGAGATTGAATGCAACAGGTGGTATCAGCCTGTTCCTGTTCTGTATACGCGGGAACAGGATCACAGCGACCACACAGAGCAACTACAGATTGTTCTACGAAGTCCTCGGGAAGAAAGAAGTGCCCATTGCGCTCGCCGTGACCCACTTGGAGAGAGAGGTGGACATGGAGGACTGGTGGCAGCGGAACGGCAAGACGCTGGAAAAGAACGGTATTCACTCGGCTGGACATGCGTGTATCACGACGCTGGAAAGTCATCCCAAGTACGGCGAGTCGAGGGATATCCTCCAACGTCTCCTCTCGCGCTATGATGATCAAGGCAAGTTCTCGATGCCATCAGAGGCTTGGATTGGTCGTATTTTGAAGGGTCTGGGTTCGCTGGTGGATAAGAGTTTTCCGAGAGGAAAGGATCTGGTTCGTATCTTGACGAAACGGTGCCACTTGGACTCTGATGTAGCACAACGGGTGGCTACTTGCATTGATCCCGACAGTAGTTAGTCGACAAATTCTGAGCAAAATTATCATGACACGACAACTCGATTCTGGGAATCGACAAAAGCCTAAGAAGGCTTGATTGAAGGCAACATTGTACCCAGACACGCCCTCTGAGATCTCCGCAAGTGACAAGTCTGACTGATCCGAGCTTCATCCTCTCCGCAAGTTTGGTGGGCTACTGCTCAAAACGCTCACCCCAAACTTTTTTGTCTTTTTCTTTTTCTCTTGCTATACGTCCTCCAATCATGATCACCCTCTCGAAATAACTCAGTGTCGCACCGCGTTGCTCCCGTGCCATGTTAACGTTTTCACCAACCGCCTATCTACCTAGCCTCCTCTCCCCTGTCCTTTTCGCGATGCCATCATCATCTCTCTGGTATGCTGCAGATAGGGCATGCTAGGTGAGCTGGTCATTGATTCATTCAATGGTGAACCTCACTTCTGGTGTGTAACCAGTCGAGCACCTGTAATCTCTCACAACGGACGTAAAGTGGTCAAGCATTACGCAACACCACCCACCTGCTGGACCAAGCCTGCTTACAGTTGCGCCCGTTGTTATTCGGATCAATTTGGAAACACTCTGCAACTATAATACTCCAAATTGATGGCACGAGGCTGCGGTACATCGGTCCCCAGAATGGAATGGTCTCGTCCGCTATCACCCCCTTCTCACGCTACGATAATGCGCACGTTCATAATCTCGTAGTCGACCAGTCTTTGGGGCAAGATCGGGTTCCCGGGGCAGTGCACACAGAAGATGATGGTTAGATTGTTGGCCCATCGGCTCCAAACCCAAGGTTTCTGCATTACACAACCATGGTACGAGTTGCATGGTCCCTCCAAACACATCTCAATCTTGGCACTAATGTGGCAGGCAGGCTGCGGATGCGAATCGGTGATACGCCTGGAGCACTTAGCTGGTAATGCCGTCAAGTCCCAATTCTTGCTCCACCAGGTCAGTGACTTGTGAGGGCTCGCCACACCGCGTATCTACAAATTCCATCCTGGGCCAATCAAATACTTTTTTTTTTTTGATCATGGCCAGTTGCCAAGGAACACGGGTACATTGTGTATCGGGTGATCGCAATGGCACCCCGGGTGCGGCACTGATATCCGAGGAGCTCGTTACGACCCAACATCACTGACAAGAATAACATTCCGTCAGTCGCCGAGTCACAAGCTTTAAATGCTTACGAGGTCGACACCCGGGCCAGCAAGCCCAGACCGCTGCGGCGGCGCCTCTGCCTACACAGTTCTGCATTCCCTCCCACGTCCGCATCACATCTGTCATGGAAGGTTCTGTCACGATTGACCGTTACCGAGATCCCCAGGATGGTTTTCAGGAGTTTGAGTCTGTTTCACTGCAACGTGCGACGGAATCCTGAGGATATCGCCAGTGAACGTAATGGTCAGCTATTGCGGCGAACTAATTCTACTCTATAGACATGCCGTGCTGCGTCGCAGTTTTTCCTTCACGTTTGCGGTTGTTACCGCCTGCAGATTGCCGTGATTGATCTACTGTCCTTACCATGGAAAAAGGTCCGTCTAGCACCTACTTTTGGTACTGCTCATTGACCCAATATTTGTCTTGGAGAATAAGGTAGCCCTTGCGGTGGGCTGCCAACGAACCCGAGAACACCGGCCGGCATCATACAAGTCCTTGGGGTTACAACCGTCGTAGTTCAACCGCGTCAACGGAACTTAGGCTCTCCGTCTCCTATACTCTGCCAAATCCTACTGTCAAGGAATCCAACACTTGCATTCGATGAATCGTCATTAACCGCAAAACAAGAATTTTGTTATGGGTCCGTATGACCGGGGTTTGGTGATTTGCAGCCCAAACAACGCCATCTTATCTAATTCAAAATAATGGCGTTGCTTTCCACAGTAACCAGTGCTTACATACGTGAATTAACTCAACTGGGCCACCGCGACGGACGAGCGCTAGTTCTGTCCAGCTGCGCCTATAAAGGGTCGACACTGCTCCCAACGGTGCAATCAAGTGCACCTTCAACGAAGGTGCCCGTCTCTCTTTCATCATGACATGCATTACTACAACATTCTCTTTCCAACCCGCCGCTCACGACTGCACCTTCGATAATCCAAACCATTGGTATTCCCAAGAACCAATTAATATCCAGCAAAACCGCTATCCCCTCGTTCCTAATAGCTACCTAGAGTACGTGCGCCCACTGCCTTGCGAACAACGACTGACTTAACCACTTCGCCGACACCAGCCCTCTACTACGCGACCCCCTCCGCCATGCCCACGTGTTGCCCATTCCTTCGACATTCATCGCAGAATCTGACCCTTGCGCTCTTTACGTCTTTCGGGATATGTCCATGCCTTCATTATCGAACTATCTGAATCCGCTACTCGAACAGTCAAGTACCCCTGTTTTGGGCTTCGCGAACGGAGAGCCCCTTTATAATATCCCTTGGGCCAATCGACCGCATTTGCACCAAGCAGATGAGACGACGCCAGAAACCCTTCCTGCTCCCGGCCCGTCCGGGGTTCCATACCCCTCTGCTCCACTGACGACACGACGTCCTCGAAGCCTCCCCGAACCGACAAACATTCCGCTTAATACCACGAGTGCGTTTGACCAAACCCGAATTCAAGCTGCGATTCATCCTCCTTCGACATCGACAGCTCTCCATGAGTTTGGAGGAAATGCCGCGGCTCTTTCAGCTCCGCCTATTCCGCTCGCTACCACGAACCTCGCCACGGATCACTCGAACATCGTCCACACTTGCCAGTGTGTGACTGTTGGGTCACCTTGCGACACCGTGGTGATCGGAAGCATCCCATCCGTACGCGACCACCTCAATCGGGTCCACGGGTTTCGCGGCGCTGGAAAGGACATGGTAGAATGTTTGTGGGGAGGATGCAAGAAAAGGTTACAACGGGAGAATGTCCCCAGGCATATCGTTGCCTGCCACCTTCGCGTGAAGGTGTGCTGCGTTGCTTGTGGCTTATCGCTCTCTCGTCGTGACGTCCAGTACAGTCACGCGAAAGCTTGTCGCGCGAGACGCCGGGCCGCTTTTCTACTCGATTCCAACGTGTCGAGTGCACATTCACGTTATTCAAGTATCTAATAAAGCCAACTATCCTGACCGCTTATACGCTAGTGTATCAAGGACATGGTAATGTGGTCAAGTTTTCTGGTAAACTTGACTTTACACTCTACATGCATAATTTTCTCTATCATCTTGACCATCTACATATGCTGTCTGTACTCAAAGCATGTATCCGTTGTTGATGTTAAGACCTAAGATCCGGGTAGTGTTAATAAAGTGTTGCTTATTCTTACTTGTCTGACGGTCTCTCCCTTTTCCCAAGGAGTTCCAAGTAGGGCGAATTTGGCATCAATAGGCCAGGGCTTGGCTAACCTAAGAGTGCTGAGGACAGCTTGTATGTTCGGAAAGTTCAATTCCGTGACTTTTTGAGAGTGCTAGTGATCGCAGACGCCCCAGTGTCACATGACACTTATATCTCATCACGTGATTGAGTAAAATCAGCGAAACGCGCCGACTTGACTCTCTTTCAGGTTCCTTGGGGTCTGCCTACAGGAGACGAAGCTAACCTACAGAAATCATGACAACGAAAGCCAAGAACGATATCAAAGTCCTGAAAGGACAAGAAGGTATGTAGACAAGCGACTCGGCCGAATCTAACACGACATACTACCACTCTCCCCCGCAGCCGAAGATGCCATTTTACAGTACATGAAAAGGGTGATCGCGGCAGAGTCTCCCCGCGTCTACATATGCGTTCCTGACATACTGGCACTGTGACACGTTTCACAGATGAACAGGCCGTTCGGCGCAGTCGACATCTCCGCCAACTTGAAGGGCGCAGTCCCGAAAGCAACGACGGCCAAGATCCTCGCGTCGCTCGCCGAAAAAGGGTTGATCGTGCAGAAACCATACGGTATATGCTCTCTTTGAAACCGACGATATCTCGCATGCTCGAACCAGCTTGTGTACTAGGGAAGACAAACTTTTACGTCGCGAATCAGAACGACGTCGACACCCTCGGCGCAGACGAACTGGCGGCTCTAGAAGCGGAATGTAAAGCGATCGAGGAGGCGAACAGTACCGTCGCTGCGGAAGTGAAGAACGTGCAATCAGGTTTTCCAAAAACGCTTGCCTGATCCTGTCTATTCCGTTTTCTGAACCGCCTCTTCAGAGCTCAACAAACTCAAAAGCACGCTTACGGACGGCGAACTCGAGACTCAACTGGAAGAAGCGAACGAGACAGTAAGTCCCGTATGACGTAGATCGTGATCGATATCGTCTACTGGCATTAGATCGCCCGTTTGTTGGAGAGGCTTGCTCCGCTACGTAGCGGCGTGCCGCTCATCTCGTCCGACGACCTCGCACAACTCGACACCGAGTGGACCAAATGGCGACCCGAATGGAGCCGTCGCAGGAAAATTTTCACCTCGTCAGTCCGCATATAACCATCCCTTTTACGCTTCCTCGTGGGTGGAACTTTTGACTGGCATTACTTCTAGCTTTTGGCAACTCGCGACGGAGGCTCTGCCTCCCCAGGACGCTAATGCGCTTGCCGAGGACCTAGGGATCGAATTCGATACACCAGAACATACGTTGCTCGAACGTGGTCCTTTGTGCGCGGTACCAGGACAGAACTCGAAGCCGAATCTGAAACGGAAGCGCGGATAGGTTTGTATGTGCGATGTGCTTATTCTTCATGTACTTTGAAATGCATGTCTCGTTCGTTTCTCCATCGCGTTACGAACCATGATACAGCAATCTGAGATGCACAACAGCAATAGGTAACAACGTTCTTGCATCCGCACAGAGTTGGTTTACCCTGAAATCGCCACGTTCCCGCCAATGCCCAGCCATCCCTTCCCAAATCCACCCGCAACAGCCCTAAAGCCAGATTCTCTGACCTCGGAAAGGAACAGATCGTGCTGATCCGCCAGCCGTTCATTATTCCGTCTGATCTCTTGGATGACACCGTGTTGGCGGGTACAGAGAGGGCAAGCAGTCTCGTTCTCGAAGAGACATCTAGTTTGGTGATCTATCAGAACCGCACGTCGTCGAGAGGAAGAAGATCGGTCGACGTACCGTTGATGGTAGCTATGATTACACATAAAGTGTACGCTCGGGAGGTCGAGCTGACCGTTGCACTGCGAGCACCGCGTGACGTGAAATACTCTCGGATGCTCCGTGTCCTCGAGATCCTCGACTTGCTTCAATTTCGCCCTGGTCTCTGAGCGGTAAGAGGAGATGAGTTGTTGGTCCTGTGAGAACGTGTCATTGTCTTGTCAACACAAGGCGCAAGACGATGAGAAACGCACTGTCGCGATCTCTTCCGTGCCTTCCTTGATCCGCCTCATCAGCCAAGCTTTTACAAGTCCGACGCTTGCTACCTCATTCCGACTGAGAACCTGTACGACAGACAGAGGCGACAATATCTTCTCGCTCTCAATATGTTCCAGGAGGGATTCGAGATCTGCTTGGTGTGTGGTAAGAAGCGCAGGCGTCGAAGTGAGGAACCGGAGGACGAGTGGGTAAAGGTGGGGATGATCGGGACCGTACTTGCGCAGAGCTGAAATAACCTGTGCCGAAGGCGAGGATTCGGCGAAAGCCATCCCAGATGTGCTGCCCGAGTTGTGCTCTTCCATCCAGAATCGCAGCACGTCCTCATACATCCCCATCTTCTCCCATAGAAGAATCAGTCCGGGTGTATACTGGTGGCTCGAGCAGAGGACCAGCGCATGGGTGAGATCATACGGAAGGTGAGTGGAATGAAGTAGTCGGAGGGCTTTGTGGTGCTCGCATGGGGTATGTTGGTCCCCCTCAATGCCCTCGTCGAGATAGAGCTCCAGCAGCGTATTCCATACTGCAGCTTGGTCCCGTTTCTCTGCTTCTTCATCCTCGCCTGCGCTAGCAACGGCGGCGGCCGACTCTGAACCACCAGCACCATCCAATGTCTGCCCCCACCGCCGTTGTGCCACCGTCTCGAGGAACGTCGTGAAACACCCGGGGTGGTCCACGAAATGGGCAAAGAAGAGCGTTGGGGATGGTCGTCTAGGTGGCGTCCGCGTCCCTGGGCCGCTCGTAAATCGTACATGGGGCGCAGGAGATTGAGCGTTAGGTCCACTAGCTAATGCGGTCACCAGATCCTCTTCTCCTTCTTTGTCGTCCACTTTATTCCTGGGTCCGTCACCCCCCGTCAACGTAGGAGGTACCGCGGGTGCTCTTGAGAGGGAGAGTAAAGCCAGATACGAAGGCGCTGATCCCCCTTGTGCTGGGGACTGAGGACTTTCCGAAGGTGGGAGAGGTCCAGAAATGGTACACAAATCAATGAGCAATTGTGTGGTTTCGTTCGGAAGGTTGTCCAGAAGAGCACGGCAATAACGAGCGAGGTTTGATTCCGCCTAATGTTCCGGATACCGAACCCGTCAATCGAATGTCAACCGAGGAATGAATGGGAGACAAAAACCTACACCAGCTCCGCCCACTTCTCTCAAATAACTGATTGCTTCCCTGTATCCATTTTCTATTTTTCCCTTGTCCGCTTTCCCTGCCGTCTTCACATCCCCACTACCAATATCTTCCACGACGACTCTCAGATAATCCTCGTGTCTCCCCCACCTCTTCGCAAGGTACGCAGCCTGATCAAAGAACCCCGCTTGTCGACATACACGAATCGCCGTGTCAAGATCAAACGGAGGTTCTCGGGTTGTTCCTTCCCCGGGGACTACTTTGCCATCGAACGCGACAGTTCCGACAATTCTGCCCTCGCTGCGAACAAATGCATCCACTTTGGCAACATCTCCCACCTTGGCGTAGGTATTAAGGAGCAGGGTCGTATGTTCTGCATTCGCGAGCCCATGTGTATGCAGTTCTTGCAGGTAGAGCATCAAGAGTGGGGTCAGATTAGCTGTGAGGAACTATACGTAGGTCAGTGCATGCTAGTGTAACATACGAGCAAGAGCCGAAATATAATCATGACCGTGAGGGGCATACCTTGCGTACGACATAACTTCCCCGGATACCACCGATTGTCTGCAGATACTCCTTCATCGCACCTTCGTAATCGCCCTTCTCGTATAGATAATCGCCATGATGCCGATGCACATCCGTCGTGTCCAGATTCTGTGTGTACGCAAACGACAGCGCGAGAGTGTAGAGGTGTTTCTCGTACAACAGCGCGAGCTTCGTGCCGGTCGGCTTCTCAGCCAAACGAGTCACCTATGTAAGTAACGTTCAGTTGATGATCAGACCAACATGCGAGCGAAAGACACCAACCGCTCCGTCATTCCCCAAGACGTACACAGACCCCCATGCGGACACGACGTCCCGGACACCACGCTCAAATACCCCGACATATGCGATCATCTTGTTCTCCATGTCGATGAGTACGACCCGTGCGGCGTCTGGGTCAGTGACCCCATTCGCAGAATTCGAGGAGAGAACGTTCGACAGCGAGGATGTATCGGTGGTGAGCTTCCGTTGTCGCGGCCCAGGAGTTTTCGTTGTGGCGCTCGTGGAAGTAGGCATTGACGCAGGGAGAACCACGACTACATAATTCAGGTGAGTGTGCAACGAAGACTTGCGCCCTGTGAAACTCAATCATTCTCCAATCCAAGAATGTCCTCAAGAGGACGGAGTCATACTGACCTTCGTAGCTAACCACACCTAATCTTCCACCACTGCCCACGCCAACTACTGCCTCATCTCTGCCCAAAACAACCCAACGTGCTTTCCAGTCGACACAAGCACAACGTAAACCTGCCCCGATCTCATCGACAAGGACAGCTGTAGGGCTAGAAAATTTTGGTAGAATTGGATAGACATAAGTAGAAGAGGTGGTAACGATGACAAGCGAAAGCGTCGGAGGCGAACTCGAAATCGGAGTAGAGCCGGGGTTCGAAGGATCCACGACAGTAGGCGATGGCAATGGATCCATAGAAACCGATGAAGGTGCAGTAGTGAACGCCAAAAATGTCACTGGTTCAGTTGCAATTTCGTGAATAATTCGAGGTTTTGGGATGGAAGCGGATGAGGACGCTGATGACAGGGATTGGTCCAGATGACGATACAGAAGAACGGTGCCATCTGCGAGACCAACAGAAAGGAAAGCAAGTGTGGAGGTTAACGCAAGAGTGGTAACCTATACTTGGGTAGTGAGTCTGCGCGAGGAACGCAACTGGAACAGAACACACAGGATGTGGTTTCCCGGCCGGCTGTACTTTGGCAGTGCGGAGAAGGACAGGTGCACCTGTCCTTTTGTCTATCTTTCCCAGATCCCATATTTTCAGAACAGACGAGCGTATGTTATCTTCGTCCTTGGCATGCCTGCGGGTCAAGGATGAAATGGATACTGAGAAACATGGCCACACACCCCGATAGAGACCAGAATACCCATCTCCTCCACCATATGAGTGACGCTTCCACCTACATGGGCGATCCAGCTAGCAACAGAAACGAAAGCTTGGTTAAGAAGATGGACACTTCCATGGATGTCTGCGACGACCAAGCCATGAGAAGAAGATATCACTGTTGATATTTCTGGGGCATTCTAACGTTCAGAAGTCAACAAGAGGCAATGTCAAGTTGGAGCCTGACTGCACCTTGAACAGGTCAGGTGGACACGCTGGGTCGTGCACATCCTTGACGGGCTCGATGTCAAAGAACGTGAACTGCCGAAGCTAGACACGGTGTCAGAAGAAGTGCACTAAGCGGAAAGAAAGGACATTTCTACAGCAGCAGCGGTTGCGGAGGCCATGTCTGATGACCACGACGCGTATAGTCTAAGCCAAAGCGCGACCTGCCTAGTTCGCACCGCAGCGGTGACGCATTTGTAATCCCTCCTATCTACTTTCCCACTCGGTCTTCAAAACCAGCTCCATATCCAGACTCGCTCCGGAATTTCAGCAGCGTCAACATCAGATCACCGTCGTATGCGATAAGGCTCTTGCCCCGAATATCATTAAGCAGCTATCTTTCGAGAGCATGGGAAAAGGTTTCCTTTAATTAGGACGTACTGGGCTCGAACTAGGATATACAGAGAGGAGGGACAATGACAATCTAGCATCATGATCAACGCCTGGTGCAATGAAATATTTGATGACGTTGGCTAGTGGATCCGGGGCGAAGTCACCTTTCGAGCGTTCAGGTGATATTAAACTACGTACCGACACGACCTCTAGATGGGTCACTTGGGCATGTGTCATTGGAGGAACTAGGCGTAGGTTCGGCAACTTTAGTTAGAACCACTTCTGGCAGTTTCACAGAAGCGCGCAACACCCGGAGTGCCGCGCCTGTTTTGTACCCTCTCGAGATTTAGTACAAGACACTTAGCAGGTCGGTGTAGACTCGGAAGGCCCATCTCCAAAGATTCAAGTAACGGAAGAGTCAAAGTTTCGGCATTGAGTTGGAAGGGCGAGTCCTCGCACACGTGACTGCCCCTGACGTCATAGTTGTGTTGAGTTAGGAGCGTGCAAGGAGAGCGTGTATAAATGCCCGCAATGGAAAGTTTCGTTCCACTGGCCCTTGTTTAACCAGACACACAATCAATTCGTCCAGAATATCCCTCAACATGTATCGCCCACTCGTATTGCGTTCCGCACGCCCTACAATATACCTCAGAGCCTTCCGTCTCCCCATCGTGAGCATGTCTCCAACTGGGACAGAACGACATTTCTGACCAACGCAGACGCAGGAATCTAGAAAGCTGGCGACGACGCCGTCGCTGTCATCCCAAGGACAGTCAGGCACAGATAAGGTGCCGCCCGCTCATCCGGAAGGCAGCAACACCCTGATCATCCTCTCCGCCCTGGGTGCGCTCGGAGGACTGTACTATTACTACACCCGCGGACAGCCCGCCGTCGATCGCGAAGCCGCGAGACGCAAGGAAGAAGAGACGGAAAGAAAGGTGAGGGAGATCGGGGAAGCAGGAAAGAGCAAGGTGGAGGGTGCAGTAAAACAAGGTCAGCGAGAGTACAATGAGGCCAAGGTGGGTGGATTGGGATGATCAGATATGTTGCCTCCGGTACTTATTATCCGCTTGTGATAGACCACCGTGCAGGATGCAACTACCGCCGCACGCACTCGGGCTGGAGAAGCACGCACAGATCTGACAGAACGGGCGCGACAGAGTGTACATGAAGCGCAGGCCAAACTCGACGAGTTCAAGAACACTGCGGAACGGAAGATAGGTGACGTTCGTGATCGCTCCGAGACAAAATTTGAAGAGAGTAAGGAAGAGGCTGCGCGTCAAGCACGCGAGGCTGAGAACAAAACCCGTGGCTGGTTCGGCTGGGGTGGTTCTAAGTGAGGTCGTGGATGGAGCGTGGATCTTGAAATTTTGAAAGATCAAGGTCACGAGCACTTTTTGTACAGGATTGATATCGATGCTGTATAGCATACGGTATCGTGGAATTTTATCAGTTTCCCCCACCGTTAGGGCTAATTCGGCCGTAGCCGAATGTCACTACCTAGTATCTTATCTCACGTCATTCTGTTCAGACACGGTGTTCGCTCTGAGTTTCCCACTCGAGGACTGCAACGATTCTCGCTACTTCGAATACTGTCGCGTGAACTTGGGCAGTGAAAAGAGGTACAGATTGTTGTGGGCGTATATCGGCCCCCGCACCGCAGACGCACAGCCGATCTCAAGTCACGCAATCCAGCTTGATAGTCAAGATGAGCGAATTTCAGGATCGGGTTCTTCTTGTTGGAGTGGGGTACGGTATCATCGCCATCGATTATCTACTACGTGCTTATTGTCTCACTTCCCAGAGGAGCGACATGCTCGGGTAAAACGACTCTCGCAAAGCATCTTCGGAGTATTCTACCGAATAGCATCATAATCCATCAGGATGTGAGTGTTTCACACATTCAAACCACTTATATTAACTGGAAGTTTGCTAGGACTTTGCTCCTGTGAGGATCTTTTCATGACACACAAGTCTCGTACGACTAACCACTCCCCAATAGCCAGAAGAATTGATCCCAATTCACCCAGTCCATAATATCGGAGACTGGGATTCCCCGCAGGGAGCTATCGACTGGCCTCGATTGCGGGTATTCCTAAAGAGCGTAAAGGAGAATGGAGTGATACCTCCTGATCATAGAAGTCACGACCATCTAAACGAACAGAAGGACATCCCTATCACCGATTCTGCTCATCAAGAATTAACATCCCGGTTTCAAGAAATTGAAGACGAACAGAGGAAGAAGGGGTTCCGCATTTTATGGGGACTCGTCGATGGATTTCTGCTTTACTGGGACAAAGTAATCCTATTGCGATTTCCTGGCCGGCGCCAAATTTCTCGCTGACGCTGCGTAGGAGGTCATAGATCAACTGGACGTCCAATTTTTCCTACGAGTGCCGCACGATACCCTCAAACAACGTAGACATGAACGACACGGATATCACACAGCAGGTAAGAACATGCTCTTTTGGGGTGCACCTTCCAATGCTCAGTGGTTGACGCTTCCTCGGTCCTCACTAATACCACGCGTTTAACCTCTGCTTACCTCTGACATGGCATTGTCTTATCTCCTGCACGATACGTCGGGCATATCGCCTATCTGCATTTTGAACCCCCCCCCCTCCCCGTTCGCTCGGTGCAATCCACCCGTTTGGAGTGCAATTCAATCCAGAGGGATCACTATGGCGGGATCCCCCCCTGTACTGGGAACACATCGTATACCCAGCGTATATCGAGGCCCACGAGGACATATTCGAGAAGGGAGACGTAGAGAATGGGAAGCTGACTGGGGAGAGAGTGCCGAGACTCGTGGTGATAGAGCCTGGGAAACGGGGAGCAGAGATGAGCATAGACGACATCGTTCGGAACTGCTGTGATGTGCTTTGGACCTTTGCGCACGCGTTGGATGTCTAGATGGGTGTCTCGTCGAGTACTTAGACAGACATTTGAATGACCCAAATTTCACGGGTCTCCGTTGTACATCGTCGTCCATGTGCCTGAATGCCTGCGCGTGAAAGTTATGTAAACGGAGTCCGGGCCAGAAATCACATGTCTGAGCCAAATATAATATTCGGCCTCCTTTGATTGGTTGCCAGTACAATACCTGTTCCGACCGCAAGCACAAAGCCCTTTCTTAAACTCCAACCCCCACCATCTCAATCCGTATCCTATTTTCTTCGCAATCCAATGGCTCAAGTCATCGTTGTTGGTGGCGGTCTTGCTGGTCTTTCTGCAGCGCACACTCTCCTCGAACGTGGTGCGAATGTGCTATTGCTGGATAAGCAGGGGTGCGTGATTCCCCCCCGGGACCACACGGGGATGGTCTGATACACGATGTGCCTCAGGTTCATGGGCGGTAACTCCACCAAAGCTACCTCCGGCATCAACGGCGCAGGGACACAAACTCAACAAGAGGCTGGGATTCCTGACAATGCCAAAGTATTTTTCGAGGATACCAAGCAATCTGTAAGTTCGTTGACGTTGGCGTGGCGTGGCGTGGCCTCTGATTTCGTTATCATTGCTCTAGGCTCGTGACCTCGCTCGGGATGACCTTATTCGGGTCCTCACTGGACGGTCGGGTGATGCGGTGAACTGGCTGCAGAACAAGTTTGGCCTCGACCTCTCCAAGGTTGCCCGCCTTGGTGGTCACAGTCAACCTCGTACCCACAGAGGCAGTGCTCAGTTCCCCGGGATGGTGTGTTTTGTTTGCGACAGTCTTGTAACCACCCGTTGATGCTCACTTTGCAAATTTCCCAGGTTATTACCTATGCGCAGATGGAGCGCTTGGAGGACTTGGCTGTTAGTCAACCCGACAGAGTCAAGATTTACAAGAAGGCTCGTGTCAGTAAGCTCCTCAAGGATCAAGCAGGCACTATAAACGGTGTCGAGTTTGTCCGCAACGGAAAGACAGAGACTGCTCATGGACCTGTTGTCTTGGCCACCGGTGGTTACGCTGCAGATTTCACTTCGGATTCGCTACTGAAGAAACACCGTCCTGAATATTATGACCTTCCGACGACCAATGGTGACCATTGTACTGGTGACGGTCAGAAGATGGCCATGGCCATCGGTGCTAGCGCCGTCGACCTTGAGAAGGTCCAAGTGCACCCAACTGGCCTTGTCGACCCCAATGAGCCGAACGCCAAGGTGAAGTTCCTGGCTGCCGAAGCTCTCCGTGGTGTTGGTGGTCTCCTTTTGGATGGCAACGGCGACCGTTTTGTTGATGAACTTCAACACCGTGACTACGTCACCGGTAAGATCTGGGAGAATGGCAAGGTATATATCTCCAGTAGTGGTTCCAACCATTATGCTAACTTTCTCGCTCCTGACTAGTACCCTGTTCGTCTCATCCTTAACGGCCAGGCTTCCCGCGAGATTGAATGGCATTGCAAGCACTATGTTGGTCGTGGCTTGATGAAGCGATTCGACAGCGGAGAGGTACTTGCCAAGGAGATGGGTATCTCGCCTGCATACCTCAAGAAGACATTCGACACCTACAACGCTGGTGCAAAGGCCAAGAAAGATCCTTTCGGCAAGAAGGTAATCATCTTTGTTAGACTTCTCTACCCTTTCAAATTGACCTGTCTTTCTAGTTCTTCTCGTCTGGAGATTGGACTATGGATGACTACTTCAATGTTGCGATCATGACGCCTGTTCTTCACTACACAATGGGCGGTCTTGAGATTGACGCCGAGTCACGAGTGATTGGAAAGGACGGCAAACCTATCTCAGGTCTCTTCGCCGCTGGTGAGGTCGCTGGTGGTGTCCATGGTGCCAACCGACTCGGTGGTTCGTCGCTATTGGGATGTGTTGTCTTTGGGCGTGTCTCTGGTGACTCTGCGGCTGCTTACCTACTCCAAACGACGAGTGCCGTCATTGAGAAGGCTGGTGGTCGTCTGGGTGCATTGGCAGGACAACTTGCACCTCAACCTTCTGCCTCCCCAACTACTCCTTCTCCTTCAGCGCCAAGCGCTGTTGCACCCTCATCGTCAGCAGCCAAGGAATTTACGACCGCGGATGTCGCCAAGCACAATAAGAAGGACGATATTTGGGTCATCGTGAACGGACAGGTTCTCGACGTGACGTCGTTCTTGCCTGATCACCCAGGAGGGGAGAAGGCGATCGTGTTGTATGCTGGACGTGATGCCACAGAAGAGTTCAACATGCTTCATGATCCCAAGGTACATCCCACCTGGTCTTGCCAGTTTTGCAGTAGCTCAACGTTTACCCAGGTCATTCCAAGATATGCACCTGACTCGGTGATTGGCGTGCACAAGAAGTAAACACACGTAATGTGCTCTGCTTCCGATTGGACCTCGGACGGAAACCAAAAGCTGTCGACTGGGAAAGGGCTTGCGAATCGATTGCCACTTCAATGTAATCGTAGCATGTACAACCTATTTATTCCCCCATCTTTTGCACGTTGTGTTGTATGTGGATTGTCTTTTGCATATCATCATCACGAGTCACATCCTGCTAAATCGCTCCACACAATTCGGGCGGTAAGTTACACCACGAACCTTCTCTAACAATCGTTCACAGGTGGGTACTGTGACCTTGCTGCAGGTTGAACACCTTGATGCAGTTCGTGTCAGTTTCGATGGTCACAGCGTTCAAAGAATCCTGAACCACGGTGAAGATCCAGTAGCCATTCGTCGAACAGCGCGTCGCTTCCCCTTTGCAAATCTGATCCGAGGCGAGCAAGAGACGGATGAATGAATTTCCCTGTTGGCTACATGCCCAGTGCATAACCGTGATATGGCCCTGACTCGGATTCTCGGTGGTACGTCTGACTCTTCGTCTTCTCGTTATACCCCTGACTGCGTGCCAGTACATACGATTTGTTGTTCCCACCAAAAAATACTCGGCGGTCTAGTGATCCATCACGTTCCTCGACAGTGGGAAACTTGTGGGCCCAAACGAGAAGAGATTACTGAATGGGCGGGCGACACCAGACAGCAAACCCACTCAGATCCCGTTCCGAAAGAAAACGCGCGGTATGGTATTTTGATCGCCCAGGGCTGGAACGGAACGCGGCACCGAGACGCCATGCTACGCGCGGATGAGTGTAGTCACATGAAGATGTATATCCCGACTGCGAATCGCGCGCGACGCGCGACTCTGGCGTGATGCCCTGTCCTCGTTCCATCCTTCCTCCCCCCTTCCCACACACCATACGGACACGACATCCTCGGCGTGCGTATTTTAGACTCGACTGGATGGGGATGTCAGCGTGTTCTTGATTGCACCTCCGAGGGTTGCATCGTGGGGCTCGACACCATCCGTGGAAAAGGAGGGCATCCCCGAGTTTCCTCCTCCTGACACGTACACTGAGCGTCGCCGGCGGTATGTATGCGTACTATGTACGCTGCTCCTAGGCACGGGGACCTTGAGCCTTGGGGAGCGTTATAAGTCGACCGCTTGTCATGGTCACGGTACACGTCGCCTCCTCCATCCATTCTAGCCAACGCGTGCTGTTTCGTACGTCATGTCTGCTGGACCACTGCCGTCGGTGTGCTTTCGCTCCCAATCCGAGTTGCGCGCGTCGGGAAGGGGTTGTGGTGGAGCGAGGTCTGTTTTGTGTCTATCCTCTTTGTCAAGGGTGCAGTGGAGCTGACTCGGTGGGTTAGGGACTACCGCTCAGGGCGCCAAGCTCCAACACCGTTCCGCCAGTGGACTGTTCCGCACGGTCCCTCGACCGATCGGCCGAATGAGATGGAGAGGTGTGGATGCCGATTGCTGGTGTTTGCCTTTGAGAGCTCACACGCGCTTGCTTTCGACTAGCATGTATGCGCGTCCGCCGCACACTGGAGGTGGATTCACGCAGCAGCAGAGCGTCCAGTCGCACGCTGCTGCTACTGCCGTCGCTGCAGATCTGTTTCCAGAGCCCACTGGTCATGCGCCGCAAGCCATCCGTTTTCCCGAAGCTGCAGTGCGCCAATCAGATTGTTCAATACCAGGGCTGAATCCGCTTCGTGTTGGCCTGGACCTAGCAAGTCAGACTCGGGAGGAGATGTTCGGGAGGGCGTCTGCGCCCCGAGCCTATCCCTCGTTTCCTCTGCAAGTTCGCTCGTGGGAGTCAAGTGAACCCACACGCACACAACTTCCTTCCCTTGTCAGCAACGACACGTCTTCCGTCGAACCAGTACACCCACAGACCACAGACGATGATATCAGTGACGAGACGCACACCTTCCTCTGTGAATGGACAGACGAACACGGGACATGTAACATGAACATTCTCGGAGACAGAGTCTGGATGAGCCACCACCTCAGCCGATACCACCACGTGGTCGGACACGAGAAATCCCAACGTGCGTGTCTCTGGCAGGGGTGTACCGACACGATGAACAAGGGGAGTTTAGCGCGGCACGTCGTCTCGCGTCATTTGCGTGCGGGCGCGAGTTGTGGGTTTTGTAGCAAGGTGTATTCGCGCGCGGACGTAGCCCGAAGACATGCCAAGAAATGCAAGGTCGCGAATGGGGTGTCGGTGCAGCATGATCGGGCCAAATGGTAGGCGAATTTGAACGGGCATGCTTTTCCTCTGGAATGCACTGGGCGTTAACGGCAACCTTGCAAGATGGGTGGTCATGGTTGGTCAGTCGCTTTGGCACGACTGGCCGTGTGGAAAAGGAATCTGAACCCTGTGGATCGGGTATACCCAATGTGGAAGCGCGGCGGACAATGGGCTGATCATGATGCGTTTCCGGGCTGTAATTACGTGTACCTTGGCAAGCGGTTCACCGGGGGCGACATGAGATTGAGGTCATTAATATCCCGGTCTCGAATAAGACGAAGGTTCACCGGAAGCCCAAGAAATTACCCAAGACGAGTTCTCGCGCGGAGGGGTGCTTTATTGGATGTGGTGTTACATACAAGCAAAGACTTGACGAGATAATCAACAATGGCGCCGAGACCAGCCCTCTATGCGTGCATTGCAAGTATACAACAAGAGATGCACACAACGAATGCCCGTGCTTGATCCGAAAGATCGATTCACGAAGGTCTTGCATTGCCAGCCTGAACCTCGTCCAGGGGAATGCGGACTAAACACTCTCCCGGCGCCGATTCAAGGTTTGCCAGGGACGCCTCTGAATCTGCATATTGTCGTCGATTCGCCACTACAGACACGCATGAGGACGCGTCACGATAGGTCGGGAACACTCACGAAAGAGTCCAAGTATGCGGAACATGTTGGGCCACTGTTCGAGTACTTGACCATGGACTGCAATCAGGCATGATCAGAAGGGCGACGTGTGCTCCCCACGCGTGTACAGACTCACTCTGACCCGCGTCCGCCATAACGTCGCAGTCGTCGGCAAGGCCCTCGATACGTTTTACAAAAAGGGCACTAGCGCGCTCGAGCGCCGCGACCGCTTCAAATTCCTTTTTCTTTTCCAGCAAGCGGTGGAGAGAAGCTGGATTGCTTGCCTGAGAGGCCAAAGCGTGTGCTTGGGAGGCGCGATTAGGCGCGACAGACGGCCGCATTTTCTGTGGTGGAAGCACCACAAAGTACTTACTACAAATGGTCACGTGGTAGCTTATATGTGTCGACGCGAAGTTCGAACGATTCCAACTCCAACCACAACAGGCAGCCATTCCAAACTCGACTTGCTGTCGGACAAGCGCGTCGTCGACCATGCCCGTCACTCGTTCGTCTAGTCGCCCAGACTCCCAACAGCCATCGAGTCAGCCCTACTCATCCCGCCGCGCAGGTTCTCCCGGCAGTGGAGGCAGCAAGAAAGCATCAAAGTCCCCTAGTAACGAAATTATTGTTTTGTCTTCCGACGATGACGAACCTCCGTCCAAAGGAATCTTGTCGTCCAAGAAATCGTCCAACCGTCTTCTCAAAAAAAAGGCAGCCCCGTCTGTAGTGCCACCGGTCCTTGGCGATGTGCTCGAAATATCATCGGATGACGAGGACAAGCCCAAGAAGCCCGCCGCAAAAAGACAGGCCAAATCGTCCGAGACTACAAACAAGGATCTCCAGCGCACCATCAAGAAGTTACAAGAGGTCCGTCTTGCATTTTGCACCTTTTTCGTTTGACCTGTGTGGTTACTGAATGTGAACCCCGCAGGAGCTCAAACAGTCTGAGCAACTACTTGCATCGACCTCTCGAGAGGTAGAAGAGCTCAAACGCGACTGTCCTAACAAAGATGCAAGCACCCTTTCTCATCCTTTCCTCCTTTCATTATATCTAATCCATGCATTCAACAGGTCTTATCGGGGCTGGAAGAATATACTCTATGTGAGGTGTGCACACTCACCATGTGGTGCCCATATACGTCCGTCGTCCTCCCTATATGCAGGTGATTCTGGCCTTGACTATATGTTCGCAGCCTTCCCGAGTGTGGTCACTCTTTCTGCGAAGACTGCCTCGTCGATTGGTTCAGCACGATACAAGCACAACACATGACAGCGAACCTCCACTTAGATAACAACCGTGCCGCCTTAGTGGGACAGCTCCATAGGTTCGTCCAAATGGTTCCCAATTTGCATGCGTACGGTCCGCATGGACAACACCACGTACGAGCGGTCCTCGCCGAGTTGCGACGTCATCGGCCTGAATATACCTGCCCGTCGTGCCGGAAAGAGGTGTTGAATAAACCTGTCGAGGACTTCCGGTTGAAGGGCCTCATAAAGGAAATTGCGGGGATGATGGGTGAGACGAATTCGCACAAAGACACTTCTCCACATCGAGGGACTAGCCCCTTTGAACACTTTTTCGCGGCACCCATATTGGCTAGATAAACATGCATCATTTTTGTCTCGGACAGCGGAAATTTTGCTCCCCAGTCGCTGGTTGATAAACCCTATAGCGTATGTAGTTGGTACTATACATGCACGGTATGTAACGAATACTAGCGTTTACAGTAATGTATTTCATCATGGTGTGTAGTCATTGACATGATTAGGTGAAAGCTCGGAGTAGCTTACTTGGATGTGACTATGATAACACGCGCGGGACTACCAATGTCGCTACATCTTGCAAGCATACAGCAGGCGACAAGACTCACTAGACACATGTCAGCCAACTAAAACACTCGCTAGGGGGTCGGCAGTCGAGCCATCATTCGCTAGGACCCTCGACTTGTCCATTCTATTGTTTAAGCCCATAATGTATTCTACGGTCCCCGACATCACGCCACCTCGCAACGGCGTGCACGGAGCGCGAGGTAGGCGCCGCCGGGTGGGTCAGGTGTTGTGGAGAACGTGACAAATTTGGGAATTTGACAGTGCGAGAGAGAGAAAAGTTAGCTAGCGCACTACCACGGACCTGAAGCCACATAAAAAGGTCACCGAAAGGGTCGTGACTGTATTGGTCCATCAAAAGGTTGTTCTTGAGACGACGGGGAACGGAGTCGTTCTTGCTAGGCACGTAATAATGTCGAGATCATCATCTGTGAACTGGATAAGATTGTCCACACACCGGGCCGGGAGTGGACATGCTGTGGGGTGTCCCGAGTTGACAGAAGCAGACAGACCTTTGCTGCACCTTCTTTGATCTTTGTATTGGTTACTATTCTGGAATGGTGTACGCGGCTTCGACACACGGAGGGATACTGCGCCTGCCAAGTGAGCGCGCAGCGGTAGTCGTCCCAGCGCAATGCCTATTCAAAAAGTGAAATGAACATGATCTCCAAGGCTGGTGTGAGAACATACAGCATCCCGAGCTTTGCCATGATCTAATTGACCTTCTTACATTTCCATCGTATATGTAACCATCTCCAAACGACGGGCGAGAAGGTGGTCGGACGACGCTGGTTTCGGTCTGCCGCTACGCTAGGGCCAACTTCCGAGTATCATGGCGGATTGATCCACGGCGAGAGAAAAGCGCGGATAAAATTGTTAATTTTTAAAGCACACGCTGGCTACCTCCATGAGCTGGGCGTCGCCCACCAACGCCGTGGTCCCGCGCTGAACTCGTCTTGGGCCATTGCCGTCGGGCGTCAAGCGCGACGAGTACGACAAGTGGCTGACGAGGCGAGCGGTTGTGTTAGTTTGATGACTAGGCATTAGTAAAGGCGTCGTTGGTACACAGTTTGAAACGCGCTTCCTAGAAAGGGTGGATGGAGAAGTGGCATAGATCCAGGAAAAATGGTTGGTTGGTAAAGTAGTACGTACGGTATCATGGTGGTCTGCAGGAGTTTGAGGCGTTCGATATTCCACCTGTTTTTAACCCATAGTATTCTCAGGGGAAAATCGACATGGTGACAAAAGCCATTGAAAGTACCATCCTTTTACTGCTTTATGATCACGCTGCGAGGGCACGAACTACTACAATCAATCGAGTGCATGGAGACCCAGTACTGTATGTATCCCCTGTAATTTTTTGAAGTCTATAGAACGTCGGTAATATGGGTGTTCTGATAGTACAATGAATGCAAGTATTCGTGATAGCATGTAGCAATTTAAAGTGACAAAAAACTGCGCATGCAGTGGACAAACTTTATGATCTCAGTTACCGTTTCTTCCCCCGTGCCTTGACACTCTTCGGCTTCTTGGCACCCGCCTTGGTGGGAAATGACCCCTCGACGATCTCGACTTCGTCGTCCGAATCTGCCTTCCTTTTGTGTCCAGTGCCAGACCTTATCGTCGTATTTCCTTCTTCCACCACATCGCTCACCGTCGTCGTTGACATCTTATTCGTCGAACCCGGACTCTGCCGTACCGACGACATGGTCCCCTGAGCGGATCCCCTCGACCTGACCGATGACGCAGGCGATGGTCTTCTCGATCCCGACCCCGCCCCTGTCGAACCGGAGCGGTTCTGCGCCGGAAGGACAGGCAACGAACCCACCTCGTCCAACCCATCACCTTTGCCCATCGATGTCGCACCACCATCTACCCGTCCATCACGATACGCCTCCAGCCTCGTCTCGCGCCAATCCCGTCTGTAGATACTCTCTGTCGATAACCCATCCTCGAACGACCGTACGTCGCCCTCGACGCGCATGTAGTTGTCTTCACGGTCATCGTGCTTGGTGGTGTCATGGAGTAGATTGAGGCGGGGGATATGCTCCCCCGTTCGGCACGCTTCAAAGAGCTCAAAGGAGAGCGAAGACGCATTCTTGAACGGTCTTTCCTGCCATCGGTGCGCGTCTTCTACCACCGCTGGCTCGCCTAGGTTCTCGACCCATTCCCAAGGTCGATTTGGTATGGGTGCGCCATACACCATGTGACCAGATGCATCACGATGGGCATGCACGAGGTTCGTGACGATCTCGTTGGGTGGAAGGTATGGGAGCAGAGTGCATAATTGTCGATAGTATTCAAACGGGAGGTCAATCTGGAGCTCGTGCTCGGAGATGCTGGGGTAGTATTTAAAGAGGTCAGACGTGCTCGACTTGGACTGCGAGTGGAGTTCTGCCAGTATACACGTCAGCATATGTACAGAGCGAGGGATCCGTGCGGCACACCATCAATCACGAAGCACAACGTATCAAAGAGCAATGGGTATGCTACGGGGTCAAGATCGGATGACCCCGACGCGTGCATCTGCCCCATAATATTCTTAGCATCATCATCATTGTCCATGACACGTACACATACCAGAGTCAAGCGGAAAAGTGTGGACGACAGCACCTCGTACTGCTCGCGGACAGTGGTCGTCCAAGTTCCCCCGAATCCTAGTTTAAATTGCAGCAAGCGCGCAACAAAGATGATGCTCTGTGTCAATCGCGTCGATTCTTCAGCGCCCGTCGCAGCAAACACCGTCTCGATGGCGGAGAGGGTCTCGCATATGCCCTTTCCCAGTCGTTCGTGACAGTTGGTATCTAGTTGAAAGACGGTCCCTTTCGTACGGAAAGGTTCCATCACGTGTGATAGCAGACGTAAGATCTCCCCTGCACGATCAATACGTTCTGCGAGGTTTTCAAGCGACAGCGGAATCGATGGACGCGCCAGAATTTCGACGAGGCTCTCCATACCGTTATTCACGAACTGTAATGGTAATGGATAAATAAGCTTCATCAAGCATAGCGAACAAAGAAACCTTTTCAGCCACGGCACTATCGATCTCCTTCACCATCTCGGCGATGAAACATGCTTCCTCAAAAGCAATTGAGTGATGAAATAGGACAGAAGTCATCTTGTCCAGGGACGCGCTGGCGGCTTGTCTCGTCGAATCGTTCGCCATGGCTCGACCCAACTGTCGTAGTCCGAACTGAAGTTGAACGGCAGTGGCCGCAAGACGGCACGGACTGAGCACGGATGAGATTCCGCTGTTCAAAAACGCGTTCACATCTGTGCCTGCAAGTCTATTTCAGTAACCCTAGAGACACAGAGAGTAAAGACACCGAACGCTCACCCTCACTTGAGTCGCTTAGAATCACCTTGAGTGCATTCACGAGCGGCTCAAAGAGAGTCTCGTCAATAGATCCAGACTGGATAGGTTGTTCGAAGGCCCTTCGTATCACGTCCAAATCACGGTATGCGGCAAATCGAAACTGTTGACTCTCGCAAGTTCTTATCCGGAGATCCTTGGCCATGTCTCGAAGGTGTTGTGGAACGAACTGGTTGTGCTCGATAGACACGAGGGTAGGCATCTCGGCAGCAAGAAAGCTAAAGTGCAGCTCGCTAAATGCGTCTTGTCGGCGGGTATAAAATCGGTGGACGTCTGAAAGTGTATTCCCAAGTGTGGACGATATCTGAGGCTCTGCTCTCAAAATCAAACAGTCAAACAGAGCGTTCGCCGACTGGATGTAGGTTGCCAGTGATTGCGCTTGTTCAGACATGGCCTTTGCCAATTGAATCCATGCGGGGTAAACGAGACCTCGGAGGATAGTCGTGGATGGGAGCGCCCCGTGGGCGCACAAAAACAGTAGCACCACGGTGCATACATCCCACGCATCGACTGTGAGTGCCAATATTTCGCCTTTGCCAGTGCCGAGGAACCAGCGGAGTACTTGTTCGTTGATGCCAGCAGGGAGGTGCTGGTCGACGTGCAAAAGGAACTGCGCATATTGCAGCGCAATCATGTGCCGTTTGAGAACATCATCTGTCATGAGTGGTACTTGACGCAATGAAGCCACGGTATTGTCCCAAACCTTCCAACCCCAGTCCGATGA
This sequence comes from Boletus pseudo-olivaceus, assembly GCA_038092955.1. Lineage (NCBI taxonomy): Eukaryota > Fungi > Basidiomycota > Agaricomycetes > Boletales > Boletaceae > Boletus > Boletus pseudo-olivaceus. The sequence goes on along the minus strand of JBBPRI010000089.1, from coordinate 5,011 downwards.
CGTTCGATACTTGTACCACAAACTATTAGCAAGGATCGAAGGGGCATCTGGTTTCGCATCTTCTGCAAGCAGTAAGATCTCCGGTAAAACCAGAGGGACCGCGTCACCCATAACCGTTTCCGGAGCGAGCGCCTAATGAAAATTAGAGTTTAATCCGCCAGGGTCTGAATCATCATATAAACTTACATGAGCAAATGAAGATATATCCGCCGCCACGAGAGTCCTCGCAGATTCATCTAGGTGGCGACCTCCATCCATCTCAACGAGAAGAGCTAGAAGTGATCTTACTTGCACCCCTCGGTTCCTCCAAACTACATGAGAAGAATAAAGGGCGTTTGTGATACCACTCGTTGCATTCATCGAGGTCCAGACAGTGGCGAAGCGATGGAATACTTCGCCAACTGCCGCCACGACGCCTGCATGTGAGGTCTGGGATAATACCGAGAGGTTCAGCTGAAAAGAAGAAAACTTAGTCTGTGCTGCACACCTGATTACTGGATCAATTTCACCTCAAGGAGCGAACCATAACAACATGTACAGCACAATAGCTCTACTACCACGCTATATGTCTGAAGGACGACCGACTCGTCGAACTTATCAGACCTGTAATAGTCAAAAGGGGTGTGTGAAATACTCGAGGTAGCGACTTACGAGCTGGCAAATTTCTTGTAGTTTGGCAGAAGCCAGTCCTTGAACACCTTGACCTGTTCGAAACGCGGAGCCTGAATGGTTGTGTGACATTCGCTATGCAGAGCCGACAAAGAGGTAAATGGATCGGGTGGTGTCCCTGAATTAGTCACCTAAGTGAGTATACGCCATGTTCCCGTTGGCAGATGCACACACCTGTGAATACAAGTGGAAGAACGGCTCGAATTTCCCGCCTCATTCCTCTCTCACAGGCATCTTCAGGCGTTTCGCGTACGCGAGCACCATATAAAATCAACTTGCGTTGGTGCAGCAATGATGATGTGATGTTGTGGAGTGGTATCCAACGCAGGAACTCACGATGTTTCGAGGCCGCCTCGGCTGACTGTGGCAGCCAATCAAAGACGAGCACACCGGGATTCTTGATGGCTTACCTCGGAACATGAAAGACCTGGCTCACTGCGTGCAACAAGCCTTTGGATATAGACCGCGTAGTCAAATAGGCTATCCTTGACAAGCTTTCCGAAAAGAGCCGATATAGATCTGAGGTTAGCACTGTCGGCAGCTACATCACTTGTGTCGAGCCAATCGAATAAGTAGTCATGCAAAGTCGCACAGGAAAGTTCGCGGCGTGCTGTGCGTTCGCAATATTGGCTGAGAAGAGTCACGGCAGCGGAGGGACGATGCGGTCCAAATTGAAGGGGTGTCACAGCCCAGGTGAGGAGCGTGTCAAGCTTCTCGGCGAAAATCGATGACGAGTAGTCACCTGAATGGGACGGAAAGAAACCGATCTTTGACATGACAGTCGTACAAGATATCGAATTGAGTGTCTGTGATAGACAATCCAGCTAAGTAGGCCAAGCGCTAGGGTAAGAAACTCACCTGGATATCGACAACCATCGATCCAAGACGCTCCAAAGCACGGGGGGGAAGATTCCGGAACAACATTGCGTCGTTCCGTCTCTGGATATCCGAGAGGTTTTCAAGAAGCAATCGCTGTATCTCACGTTGTCGGTGGTCTCCAGGTAATGAATAGTCTCCAACAGTGTTAGATAAAACCGAGGCCAATAACGACGAGTGACTAGCCCAGGTGTTTGGACTGACAAAGGCATCCGGAAGGGTGAGGCAGATTCGCTGTACAGATGAGCATACGACAAATTTACGGGGCATTACACTCACCTGTAAGAGGGTCTCTAACAATGCATCCAGCTTGACGAGCTGTCCCTGCGCTGATGACCGAATCTTCCGAAAGGATGAGAGAAGGCTCGTAGCAAATAACAATCAAACAATTGACCTCTGAAAGCTTGGCAACGCACGCGTCAGCGAATGGCTTAGTGAGGGGGCGACTGGCGAGCATGCTGTCTAAGTACTCGTCCGCAAGATGGGCCACGAAGCCAGCTTGCGCAAGATTGCATGTCACCATTTGCTGGACTAACCATAAGAGAAACGTTCGTCTGTCGACAAGACCGTCTGCATAAAATGGCCGAAGTAGTCGGAGGCTGTTGAGCCTGGATCAGCACATAGACAGCGTTGTGTGTGAAAACTCACCAATAAGTGAAACGCGAAACCCATCGATCACGAGAGTCTGGGTCCGACAGCACGCCTTTAAATGATTGTTTGATATTCAGTCCCAGACGAGGAGCACTAGGAAGTGCAATTTCGGCGAGTTGTTTCTTGAGGTAGCTCGTTACCACGTTCGTCCAATCGATGCTGTACTGCGTGGGGTTATAGTTTGGCTTGTTCCGCAGACCCACCTGGAACAAGAGATCAGTTGCTATGAACTACTGAGTCATCTACAGACGTACCGTCTCGTTTGCACCAAGAACTCGTAAAAACCATATAGCACGGGGGATTGCTACGTCTTTCGACTGCAACAAGTCGAGAAGATCGTGTCCCTTCGCCCCGTGTGGTACACTCCTGCCAAACTTGTGCAACGGAACTTCATCGTTTGCGAGGTCCGCGAACCAAGCCTGGCGTTTTGCTTCGTTAAGAGTCACACGAGACGGCATCTTGAAGGTCCAAGGACTATCTACATCATGAGTGAAGTATCACATAAGATGCAAAGAAGCGAACTCACGGAACGGTAGGGGCATCCCCAGCACGGCGAGCGAATATCTCACCCATTACGTTCTCCAACTGTACAAGTGCAACATGGTCGAAGATACGATCCTGCTCAGCATTCAATTGGGAACACAGAGTCTCTGTGACACCAGATATCTCTGACTGGTGAGAAATGAGGGAGATGTCAATACAGAGCATTCCTTATACATACCTGAACATATGGACCAAGTATAAACCCACTCTTCACATTAGTTTCGGACAAAACATCTTCATCCTGCCCAGGATATGGAGGATGGAAACCGGGATATCCTGGAGAATCCTTTCATTAGCTTAGGTATGATTTGATGTTTACGGGACTTGCCAACGTCAGCTGATTGGTGAGATGGAGGCACCCATGGGGGTGGACGTGAGTCGTATATAGGAAGCGGGTTATCGTGTTTCGTGTTATTCTTTGTCATAAAGCAAAATTTGAGGTTATGTCAAAGATGCTTGGATGAACAGCCAAGATGTTATACAAGTTGACCGGTCGACCTATCGGACGAGTCAAAGTCGTCTGTCCATGAAGTAAGTTACGATAATCGGGAAAACTTACGATGCTGTGCTGTATGTCCTGTAAGTGAGGTTCAAGCGGGAAATCCCGGGGTCGCCCTCCGTTACCGCAAATGGGAATTGGGCAGAGCACACGCGAAGGTGGCGGTGCTGATGCTCTGCGTCGGGCATGCAGAGTCATGCTGCCGACCGTCGTCGTGTGGTGTTAACGAGGACAGCGGGCGGAGCGCTGTGGAGAAAAAAATGGTGCGCGACAGCGCGCGACCTTCGGGATTTTTTCTCGATCTTGGCTGCTAATCAGGAAACTACCTCGCTCGAAACAAGAAGAAAAAAAGGAGAGAAAACCTGATAAGTTCGCCGGATATCGCCCTCCCGGTCTTCCTAGCGCTGCTGGTGGGTGGGTGGGTGTGCGAACTGATTGATTCCGACGGTCTCTCGCTCAGTTCGGTGGTAGGCGAAGATTCCGAATTGGTGCCGAAGGTCATCTGTGCCGAGTCGCGCAACCAATCACCGACGAGACTTACAAAACTCGCAGCCGCCAGCCAATCGGCAGCCAACGTTTCATGTGGGTTTTTTGGTCCGTCCCACTTTACACACTTTACTGACTTATCTGTACTTTACACGCGCAATTGCTTGTCCATTCCGCCACTGTTTCCCTCTTCTCCTGTGTGGACTGCCATCACTGTGAGTCCCAGCACCTCTCTTTTTTTTTTAATAGCTCACCAGGCCTCAACCATGTATTCCAGTCAACATCCCCGCCATCCTGAGTCCTTCGTGAGTGGTTGCTCAACGAGGGAGGTAATGGAAGAGAGGGTGATGTAAGTGGTTTTCACAGTTGCAATCACTGCGCCATGACAGGAATCAGAGAGACTCTGATGCTTGGTGAAAAGTTTCATTCCAAGCCTCTTTTTTGGTTTGAAATTGAATCTCAGACAACTCCGACAGCGGCGGGACAGCGTGCCGCTGTTGCCAAGATCATGTGACACAAGTGACACATTGCATAAGTCCAATTGGCTGGTAGCGTTGACTCAGTAGATTCAGAAAGTACACGGTAAATAGGAAATGGGGAAATACAGCATGTACAGTATATGTACATACTGTATAGTGAGCTAGACACCTCCTCCACCCACCTACAGCCCACCACTATCCCCACAGAGTGCGGTTCTGTCACGTAGTAAGGCACAAGCGCAGTCACAGAACTTTGTCTTTGGCCGAGCGCAGGAAAGTGGCGCAATCTCTCCTTTCTCTGCTCCACTTCCTCCTCTCGTGCGCTGTCTCCCTCAGAGCAGAGCCCCGCGCTGATTTTTCATTTTCTCACCTGGATCTCACACTCGTTAAGCACTCCATCCACTCGTTAAGCAATCCATTCCAGACCCGACCCGAAGATTTTTCAACATGGCCAATCCCAACCTCGAAATCGCGCCAGACTTCGCCAGCCCAGACTTCGATATCATCCGCCAAGGGTTGAGACTAGGCTATCAAGAAAATGACCAAGAAGCCATTGAACACCTAATAGCTGCGTGGTGTTACAATTCTTGGAGGCCCCCTATCCTTTTCCCCGTCTCCTATCCCATCCCCTACTCTCACGGAGGATCACACCGCTTACCCGGTATTCGATTCCCTCTTCCTGACGCCCGACCTGTCCAGCACAGCTTGGGCACAGCTACTCGAGGCAGAGCTCTTCTCTGCCACGTCATACCCGACTCCTCCCGACTCTTCCCCGGTCTGATCCTATTCTCTATGGCTATACTATTTA
>JBBPRI010000088.1:0-67110 GCA_038092955.1 Boletus pseudo-olivaceus | reverse complement strand
GTCAATGCATGATGCATTATGCATTATTGTCTGATTTTCCACTGTCCCACAATGGGATCCACAAAATCCTATTCAGTATGAGAATTATGCAGTACGACCGTATGCATTATGAGATAATGTACTGTACCAGAAATGCATCGACGGCGTACAGAATAACGCCGTTGATAAAATCATGGATCTATCAGGATTCAGGACTCGAGGAGGTCAAGGAACAGATCCTAAGGATCAAGGCAAAGATCGACACGATGAAGCACCAAGGTGTTGCCTTGGACAAAGAACGTCTTAACCTTGTTTTACTCGGTAATCTAGGGACAGGTCAGCTACATTCGCCATGTCGGCTAGTTACTAATATCTCAAACCAGGAAAAACGACGGTTGCGAGGTTGTATGCGCAATTCCTGGAATCCATTCAAGTCTTGCCTGGCGACGCGTTTATGGAGACCACTGGGTCGAAGTCATCCTACGAAGGGGTCGGGGCTCTGATTGACCAAGCGCTCCTAGTCGGCGGAGCTATCTTTATTGACGAAGCCTACCAGCTTACGAGCGACAAGTCTGGAAAACAAGTCCTCGATTCCTACTCGCTGAGATGGTAGGAATGCTCATCTTCGTCCTTGCGGGATACAACAAAGAGATGGAGAAGTTCTTTGAACATAACCCCGGCTTAACGAGTCGCGTTCCATATCGGCTCCAGTTTGCTGACTATACGGATGCAGAGCTGATGACGATGCTGGAAGACCTAGTCCTCAAGCGATACCAGGGCAGAATGGTCATTGAGGATGGCCCATCCGTGATCTGTACAGTCGCATCGCTGTCAGACGTCTCGGCCGCGGCCGGGGTGTGCCAGGTTTCGGTAACGCTCGTGCATTGCAAAACATGTTCGCCAAGGCCACATGTGAACGCCAAGCGGAACGCGTCGAGAAAGCGCGCCGAGCCGGAGCTTATGCGTGCGATGGCTTCATGACCAAAGAAGACCTGATTGGACCCAATCCATCACAAGTAATTCTGAATAACGCGGCCTGGTCAGAACTTCAAGGTTTCATCGGGCTCGACTCTGTCAAACAGATGTCGCTGAATAAGGTGTTCCTTGGCTCTCTGGGTACAGGAAAAATGAGCGTCGCCAAGCCGTATGGTCAGGTGCTCGCGGATATTGGTCTTTTGAGCAATGAGGAAGGTGAGTTGGCAGCCGTTGGCGGGTTACAGAACTAATGCCTTGTCCTTTTAGTCGCTGTGAAGAACCCGTCAGACGTTGTAGGCGCATACCTAGGACATTCGGAGAAAAACACCAAAACTATTGTGGACAGTACCCGTGGCAAGGTTCTTGTGATCGATGAGGCGAGTTGGAGGCATTCCTGAACAGCTAAGATGATTATTGACGCGTGTGCTAGGCATACATGCTATACAGTGCCAAGCGTCACGGACAAGATTCGTTTACAACCACTGTCATTGATACCATCGTCGCTGAGATCCAGAGCGTACCTGGTGAAGATTGATGTGTGCTGCTTCTCGGTTATGAGGAGCAGATGGAGGAGATGTTCCAGGCATGTCCCCCGTGACTTTTCTAACGACGCGCCGATGTAAAATGTCAATCCGGGTCTAGCTCGTCGTTTTGCGATCGAAAACGCGTTCAACTTTGAAGACTTGACCGAACCACAAGTTATGGATGTATTCAATTACAAGCTCAAAAAGCAGGACCTTGCCGCCACCGGCGATGCGAAGCAAGTCGCATGAAAGATCGCCCCAACTTTTGTAATGCAGGCGAGGCAGAGAATATACTTAGCCTTGCGAAGGACCGACATCAGAAACGGATGTCGTCCGTAGCACCTCATCAACGATCCGACGTCGTTTTCGAACCCCAGGACTTGTACCCCGACTTCAACCGAAGTCAGAATGCATCCGCAAACCTGGCGAAAATGTTCGAGGATGTCATAGGGTGCGGTGAAGTGATCCAGAAACTTGACAAGTACCAAAAGATTGCACGAACGATGAAAGCCGAGGGGCTCAATATACGCAAGCAGATCCCAAGTAATTTTGTTTTCAAGGAGCCGCCCGGTGAGTACGGGCTCGCATCTCCAGCACGTGAATGTCCTCATGTTTTCTTGACGATCAAGGCACCGGGAAAACGACCACTGCGCGGAAGGTTGGTCAAGTATACTACCATATGGGTTTCCTATCCTCCACAGAAGTGTTCGGCATCCGATTTGGTTGGTCAGTATGTTGGCCAAACGGGACCCAAAACCAGGAAGCTCTTGGAGAAGGCGCTTGGAAAAGTACTGTTCATCGACGAGGCGTACCGCCTGGGCCAGTGGCACTTTGCGCAGGAAGCCATGGACGGGATTGTCGATATAATGACGAAAGAGAAGTTCATGAACGAATTGGTTATAATTCTTGCCGGATACGACGACGAGATGAACAAGCTTCTAAAGGTTAATCCTGGCCTTGCGAGTCGCTTCTCTGAGGAGATACATTTCCGTAACATGACTCCCGATCAGTGTCTTGCGCTACTCGACAAGGACATTGTCGTCGCTGAGGTGGCGGACCCAGGTTCCCCCCACTATCAACAGATGCGAACTATTGCTATTGTCTCCCGGATGTCTATCCTATCGTCCTGGGGAAACGCTCGCGACATCAAGACACTCGGTTCACGCATGTTTCAGCAAGCCTACGCCAACGCTTCCAATAGCGGCGGACCACCAACTCTCACTGTTGTGGAGGCTATAGACATCATGAAGTACATGCTCAAGGAGCGACGAGAGAGACTCGGTGTTCCTGACAGTCGGGCCGCGAACTCGCCCCCTCCACCCGTAGCAACAGGCTTCGGTGCTCCTCCACCGCCACCACCCCCTACCCCACCTTCTTCCTCTTCCCAATCATCGAAATCTCCACCGCCTCGACCACCTTCTTCCAACACCTCAAAGCCTACGCCGCCGCGATCGTCCTCATCCAAGTCGGGCGAATCGCAGCCACCCCCTGCACAAACGCCTGCAAAGAAACAACCTCCAAAGGAACGCGGAGGACAGATGGCTAGTAGTAAGCAATCAGCTCTTACCAGCCAGATAACCCAACCCAAGCCGAAAGCGACTACGGCCAAGTCAGCTGCATCAAAGGCGCCACCTTCCTCTCAGTCTTCACAGGCCTCGCGCGCACTTGCACAGACAGCGAATTCCACTTTGCAAGTCCAACGAGATGCAGGAGTGTCGGACGAGGACTGGAACAAGCTGAAAGCCGACAAGCTCGCTGCAGAAGAGAAAAAGAGACGTGCAAAGGAAGAGGAAAGTAGGCTCCAGCGAGAGTTGAAGAATGCGCGTGATGAAGAACGACGGGCGGAGGAACGAGCCAAGAAGCGCGCGGCGGCGCTGGAGAAAGTCAGGCAGCAGACTACGGCAGACAAAGCGGAACAAGAGATGGTTCATCGCGAACTGGAAGCCGCTCGGAGGCGTGAGGCGGGGGCGCAAGCTGCTAGGGAACGGGCTATTGCAGAGCAGCAACAGCAACAATGAGAGGAGGGCCCATCTGCATGCTGCCCGATGGGATATCGCTGGGCGAAGCAATTGGGGGGATGGAGGTGCGAGGGAGGGTCCCACTTCGTCAGCGACGATCAGCTCAGCCGTATTCAAGTCGGTCCGTCACTGCCCATCAGCTCACATGTTTTCCGAGTGTAGTTGCCTCAAACAATACCAACTTGTGTACTCGGAAACAAGATGAGATAACAGTCAAGCAGTAGGTAAAATGCAACATAGCAGCATCACTGGTAGCTTTACAAAAGCTTAATGTAAGTTATATTGAACCCCAGGAGGTACATACCCCTCTTCTCCAGCCCGGCCCCTGGAGACAGATCGGTCAGTACAACTACAATTACTGAAGAATGCAGCGTGAAGCATTGGACTCTTCAGCAGTTGCTACAGCATGACCATCATCCCATCGACTCTGCCGAGCCCCAGCAAGCTGTTGCTCTTGTCGTCGCCTTTCTGCTTCTCGTTTTTCCGCCCGATGTTGTTGTAACTTTCTAAGGGCTTCCTGATGGAGCCGCTTGCGCTCTTCCTCTCGCCTCTTCTTGCCTTCTTCCTGTCTCTTGCGCTCCTCTTCCTCTTGCCTGCTTTGCTCTTCCCGCAGACGTGCCTCACGTTGTTCCTGGAGCCTACGTGCTTCCTGGAGCCTGTGTTGTTCCTCTCGCCTCCTCTTGTCTTCTTCCTGTCTCTTGCGCTCCTCTTCCTCTTGCCTGCTTCGCTCTTCCCGCAGACGTGCCTCGTGTTCTTCCTGAAGCCTGCGTTGTTCCTCTTCCTTTTGCTTTCCTTCCTCCTGCCTCTTGCGCTCCTCTTCCTCCTGCCTGCTTCGCTCTTCCCGTAGACGTGCCTCGTGTTCTTCCTGGAGCCTGCATTGTTCCTCTTCCTTTTGCTTTTCTTCCTCCTGTCTCTTGCGCTCCTCCTCCTCCTGCCTCCCCTGCTCTTCCCACAAACGTGCCTCGTGTTCTTCCTGAAGCCTGCGTTGTTCCTCTTCCTCTTCCTTTCGCTTTTCTTCCTCCTGCCTCTTCCGCTCCTCCTCCTCTTGCGCTCTCTCCTCTTCCCGCAGACGTGCCTCGCGTGCTTCCTGGAGCCTGCGCTCTTCCTCGCCGGCCTTTTCTGCTTCCAGCGCAGCTTCCAGTTCGGCCGCACGACGACGAAGCTCAGCCTCGGCTTCCTCGCGTCTTCTTTCCTGCATCTCGCGTTCCTCCCGAGCGACCTCCTCGAGACGTTCAGCCTCCTTGACACACGCCGAGCAAACAGCGGGCCGGGGACGGCAGCACTGCCAAGAGAGCGTGTGATGACCCGCTGCACACTTGGCGGTCATCTTATGTTTGCATTGCGACGCCTCGTGTGGGTCGTGCGGCCCCGACGACCGACGAAAGTGGCACTTGATCGAGCATGCGTGTCCACAGGGGAGCTGGAATCCGCTTTGTAACAGAGCAAGAGGGTTCGGTTGAACGAGCGAAGATGTGGTATACGGTGTGTGACCCACCATGGTTCCGGACAGGGATTATCGAACTCGTTTGCTTGCTTGAGTAAAATGTTGGTACGTTCGGGATGCCTCTCGCACTTGGCAGGGAACCCCTGGTAAACGTACTGGCCGTGCTCGAGGAGAGCGAAGAACCGTTTCCAGAGCGCTCCCCCTTTCCTGGAATGCAAAAACGTTTGGGAGCTGCCGATCAAGATGAGGCCGTTTCGGGCGCGCGAGAGGAGGACGTTGAGCCGCTCTGGAGCGGCCATGAAGCCGATCATGTTGTATTTGTTCGATCTGGTGAGGCTTGCCACCACAATGTCGCTTTCCTCTCCCTGATAGTTATCTACGCTAGGACGTGAAAGATGTGTCGTATTCACACACGAGTGTCTTGCTCACCTATCGTAGCCAAATGGATTCGACTCTTCTTGGCTTTGAGTTCAGGCGATGCAGAAGCGGTCATCCCGGCACGTGCGAGATCGACGGAATCCAGATCGTTGAGGATCAACTCATTATCGCCCTTCAAAGCGTCACGTAGCTGGTGGAGTTGGCCAAGATATGGGGTAAGGACGACGATGTCCTCGCTTTTGTACCCCTGCTGAACGAGGTAGCGTACTATATTGAGCACCATCTGTACCTCGTATGTGTTTTGCTTCGATGCTTTGGCGTCACCGTCTGCACGGTCCCCTATGACCGAGTTGTCATCTTCAGGATGGGTATGATCTACGAATATGACGTTCGATTGTACCCCGCGGATATCCGATCGTCCAGAGGTCGAGGGAGCGTTGATAAGCTCTGGATAGGTGAGGTCGTGGACGAACGCGGAGATTTCGGGGCGCATCCGATGTTGCGTCGAGAGGGTTTCGTGTGGGTATCCCTTGAGAACAAGACGCTCGAAAAGCGACCGGTTCAGGTCGAATCCCTCGCCCTTTTCAACAGTGAATTGATAGTTGTTGACTTTGGGACGCAATTGTCTGAAAAGGACCGTATCAGCGACAGATAACCGAGATAACGGCGCAGACATACTTGTGGTCACCGATAAGAATCATCCGATCGACCCTGCTCGACAACGCAGTCAAGATGTGACTCTCGAGGATCTCGCCGGCTTCTTCCACTAAAAGACATTCAGGACCGACTTCCTTTATCGCGTCAGCGTAGATCGCTGCCCCTGTGGTCGTACAAGCGATGATCCTCTTCTGCCGCAACATCGCAACGGTCGACGCGCCAAACTCCTGCTTGATCGCATCCTGCAATTCATTGTACCTAGGGCCAACCTGGCATATGGACTCTGTGGCCTTGGCGATGAATTCATCCCGCCACGTTGCTCGCAGCTGCCGGCGGGCCGAGTGGTCCATACCCCAGATCCGAGCCGACGCTTGGACATGAGGCTCGCCACTCAACACACCAGCGTCTTCACCTCGCGTCCATCGCGAGAGGAGGTACTTCTCATCGACGGCTTGTCCCTTGCGCCCGACACGTATCATCCCATTCCCATCCTTGGGTGGCACATGGAATGCCTCGAAGAATTCGGGGTGTTCTAGCTTTAGATGGTCAATCAGCTTCGTGTCGTGATCAGATAACAGTTCGCCAAAACGGGTTTCAAGCTCTGCTTCGCGTTGTGATGCCTCCGACCGAAGTGCGTTGATCCTACCCCAGTTATACTGGAACCGCCCGCGGGGTTGCTTCTGGATGGAGAGATGTTCCGTTGACTCGTCTGGACGGCCGCCGAGGCGCACTATGGAACTTCCAGGGATGTTATACTTGAGAAGGTCTCCGAGGAACTGGTCCAGCGCATGGTTGGTATAGCAAACGACAAGGATAGTTTGAGAAGTCTTATCGTGTATCGCTTTCGCAAGAATGGTGCCTATGAAAGACTTGCCGGTCCCTGTGGGAGCAGTGAGAGGGTTTGAGATGATAATAAAACGATAATGCCGACCTGGGGGCCCTTGGACCAACGACACACGGCTCGTAAGGCCTATGATCAGGGACTTGGCCTGAGACTTGTCCAGACAGATAGATGTAGGGAGATCCAATAGACTGCGTAAGTCAATGGAGTGGCTCGAGCTAACCGCATCGGCAATGTGCGACAGGGGTGCGTTGTTCTGCAAGGCCGTGACAGATGTCCCGGGTTTCCAAAACAGGATTTCTTCGGCGAGCGGAACAGAGTCCATCTTTTTCAGTGCAGTGAGCACGGGCTCGAAGGAAAACGTGGAGGCGTCGATCTGGATAAGTCGTACGTTCTTGGTGGTGCAAAGAGATGTGAGGGTCTTTCTTATGTTGACAGCCCCATCGAGCTGGAGGACAATCACTGGAGGTTTGCAGGCTAAAAGTTCCTCCACGCGCTGCACTGTCCCGAAACTGATGATGTCTTGTCCAAGAGCGAGGCAAACGAACGACTGGTGCCTCAGAATCTTTGAACCATGAGGATCCCGCGTAAGGAACTTTATTCGAGCCTGCTTGTCCTTCATTTTCTTGAGTTGTTTGAGGTCGGTGCTGCATCGGAGCTTGACACCCCAGGTAGTCTTCCGATTATTTATAGTAGTATGGATGCCGACCATGGACACATTATCCGTGACGCAAAGACCACGATTCTTTCCCGGTTTTTGTAAAGCAGCTTGTACCTCCTCGCGGATGTCGAAGAGCATGTCCTCGCGGAGCATCCGAAAGGAATTGTCCAAGTAATCTTTGACCGATGCAGTGAGCTCATCGTGGAACGCTGGGTGGAGGAAGGGAGGCTTTCGACACAATAATTCGTCGGTAGTGGGGAAGATGGCAATGTCACGGTAGTCGGCAAAGTCGTTGTCATGGCGTCCGCCAGGCCCACTGAGGACACAGGACGCCGTCACTGAAATAGCGCTAGAGAGAATGTGTTTGATCAGGTGTCCGATCTCTCTGATTTCATGCTTGGATGACGCAATGAGGCTGTTGTGAATGGAATGCTGAACTGCAATGTCGCGATAGGGAGTGGTGTCCCGGTTTTGTAAAGTCAAGAGCCGGGAGAGCAGTCTAGCGAACACCAACTGAGCGTATTCGCTCAACGCGCCCTGTTGGAACATGCGGACAAAGGCGTCCCAAAAGATTGGTGGCTCTACCACATGGAACAGCAGATTGTCCAGGGTCTCGCCACCTACATCGGAAGCTCTTAGGAGATACTCCAGGACAGTGGTACCCAATCCATCCATGAATTCGACGGACAAGTCGAAGCGCATTGCGGACTGGACTGAGGACAGACCGTGAGCACTTGCGGCAATTGCATTCAAGCATACCACTGGGTCATCCTGAGCGCAGAGCCCTTCTAGGAAGAGAGTGGCGCCACTCGGACCAAGCTGGACTGAGCCAGATAGGACATCGAGGAATCGTTTGTTCAGCCTCGAAACACGGGTAGAATTCAAAACAGCAGGATCCATGGCGTGGGGTACGAGGATGTTGGCACAAGAAAAGTTCGTACAGCATTAAATGGCAAGACTTCGAAGAAACCCTATCTGTGGAAAAGGCGTGAATTACACGGTCGCCTTGCTTGCACAGCGAGGTCTATGATTGAAATGTGACTTTGCGTGCAGATTCAAAATGATCGATAACGCAGAACTTGAATTCGTCCAACATCCATGATGGAGGATTTAGGAATAAAAGCATGGTGCACCCACATTAATGTCACCGTTCGTGCTTTCATGTTTCCCGGAAATCCCAGCTGGCTTTGGTCGTTGGCATCACAGCTACTTTGACTTGCTAACGTGACGGTCGGGTGGAATAATTGAACCTTGTCCACTTTCCGGGAATGGGTAAATTTTCCTTTAATAGATGGCTCGCGGAGAGTTATTACACACTCGAAATATTACGTAATAACCCAAGGCAGTGTACACCAAGCATGTAAAACAACATGGCCGTAGTGCTCGAACCTCGGGCAATCGTTCACCACCTTCATCTCCGCTTTTCGGCGCAAGATTGGAACGAAGGCGTTCACGCTTGAAAGAGGCTGACCCGAATATCTCACCATCGAAGCGCGCTCTTTCTCCAGTCTCTCTCGATTCGTTTTTCATTCGCTGAGATCCGGGAACGACGCAAGGAACCACCTTACTACGGACCTGTCTTCCCGTCGCTCGGCGTAAGTGTGGCGGCGTGGCTGGCGGTGGCTAGGAAGCTTTGGAAGCTTACCAGCTCAAGAATAACACGTCGAACATCGGGCCCCCATTGAGCACTTGGCATTGAACCGAGCAGTGAGGTTGGCATGATCACGATGGCGACTGCCAGATGAATTCATCAGAGAGTGTGGGTCTCGAGGACGACGAGAATGGAGAGATGCTGTACACACGTACTTCCATTTCGATGTCGTTCCTGCCTTGTGTGGGCGAGAAGAGCCAGCGCTGGAGACGTGCCCATGTTTGAATGGTTGGCAGCCACCAGCCATCCAGGAACAGCCAACTTGAGTAGGTTTCACCGCATCAAAAACCAGCCGCAATCATTTAGCCTGACATAGCCGTGAGTGTATGATGTTCACCCCGTGTCGATGGCAGGCAATTGAATGTCACTTTCTGCTCCGCTCGAAAAGCCGGTTTAAAACACTTTCGTTGCCAGACGGTCGGCGCTTGGTTTCCCTGTTTGCCGTGTGTATGATGTGTGTACCCCACCGTCCCTCTTTCTCCCCCCCACTCCATGCTAACCACAGACCGTCCCACCAGTGGTGTCCGTTTTCGTTTGTTCGCGACTCATGCATAGATGCCTCGTTATCGACGAAATCTTGACGATAATTTTTCAACATGCGTTTGTAATTTTGAAACCCGAACCTAAATCACGAGAGTTTCGTGATCGTCGCACCCTTGCGAGGCTCGCAAGGACCTGTCGCTACTTCCTTGAGCCTGCTCTCAATGTGCTCTACTACGAGATTAATGACCTGCTATGGCTCATCAAGTGTATGCCGGATGATCTGTGGGTGGTCAACGGGAAGCGACTGGTATGTCTTTTTCATACCTAGAATGAACAAACGAACGCGATCTCAAACTCGAAGATATTCCTCAGTCTCTCAACCGTCCAATGCTCCAATCTGACTGGGATATCTTCCTCCGCTATGCTCACCGAGTTCGAAGCCTAGAATTTGATCGACAATGTCTATCCACCACAGACGTGAATGTTTATGCCGCGCTCTCCCAGCCACCCTCTCCCGTCGTCATCTTCCCCCGATTGATCCACTTCCGATGTGGGGAGTACCGAACGGAGGCCATTCCGTTCTTGCTCCACCTTCTCCAACCTACCGTCGTCCATGTCGATATCGATAATCTGATGTCAAATCCCCTCACCTTTTCTGTGCTACCCTTGTTACCCTATCGGTGTCCGCGCATCAGGCAGATCATGGCTTTCCGCAACTTCGTCTTCCAAAGGGGCGACCGCGCCCTCGAGACCTTCTCAAGCGTCCTCTGTCAACTCTCGGAACTCCAAACGTTGCGTTGCGCAGAGCTGCCAGACGATAGTGTCCTCCACCTCTCTCAATTACCCAATCTGAAGATCCTCCGTATGGACTTGCGTCTCGTCTCCCTCGATCACGTCGAATCCGCATTCGGCCGTGTCATATTCCCCGTCCTTCAAGAAGTGTTGCTCTCCGCGCCGAGCATGTCCCACTCTCTCCGTTTCTTGAAATTCATCCAGTCCACGTCGGTTGATACAATCAATCTCAATGTCGACGACGAAACGTGCGCTGCCGATTACAACGCCATCTTTACTTCATGGGCCTCCAATCCATCCTATCGCAACCTGTCCGTCATCGACATCTCCGAGATGCAGGTCTGGAGAGACTATGACGACAAGCACATCATCGACATCACCACCCTCCGCCCTCTCTTCCAACTCACCCGGCTCACCTCTCTGAAATTAGAAACGCTCTGTACCTTTGACCTGGATAACGCCGCCATCAAGGAGATCGCCGTGGCCTGGCCACGCCTCGAAACGCTCGACCTCTCCATTCGCGAATGTGGATGGGAGATCTCCTCCAAGGTGACCCTCCCGGGATTGCTCCCGCTCTTGCAACACTGTCCACACCTCGCCCTCTTGGGCGTCGTCGTCGACGCGACGGTGTTGCCCGTCGCTTCGACGACGCGCTTTGGCGCGGGCGTGCGGAACACGTCCCTCGAGTCGCTGTGGTTGGCCGATTCGAAAATCACGCGACCCGCGCTCGTCGCGTCCTTTTTGTCCGCGGTCGCACCCAACGTCGAACAGATCGTGTCGTGGAACACGCCGTTGTTGAGCGGAAGAGAGGGCAAGGACAAGTATCTGAAGCGGTGGAAGGACGTGGAGAGGCTCGTGCGTCATTTTGCGCTCGCGAGACGGCAGGAACGGGAGTGGGCCAGGCGTGGTGTCGAGGAGCAGGTTCAAGACGAAAAGACTCAGGTTTATGATTCGGAGCCTGAACCGCCATCTGACTCGGAAGACGAGGACGAGTTTGAGTATTGTTATATTACGGATGTAGTATCTTGATCGTCTTTGCTTTCGCTCCCCCCCCCCCTGTTTTCTTTCTTTCTTTCTTTGCGCCGCCCGTTTGCTGTGGTTGTCTGTATGAAAGTACTACATATGATGCACCGTGACATGCTGTACGTTGAGTCAACGAGGCACACACGGTCAGCGCCGCCATCGGAACTCGAGCATTACATAATTATCTCCCCGTCGATTGAACCACCATGATCGATCGTATCATGTTACAACATTTACAGTAAACCAATCCAGCCTTGAAGCTTGAACGCCCCCGACGGTCGTTCACAAGAAAATAATCCGACCTGCGGAATAAGAAAACGTCTATTCTACGGGCCGTACGAGATGAAACCCCATCGACGCTCGCCGCTTCAAGTTGTCAACAAGAAAAAAAACTAGGCATACCCAAACGACTCGACATGCAACGTCACGCTCGGTCCCCCACTCAAAACGCTAAACGGTCCCGAAACAGGAAACCTCAACGCACGACGCACCGACCTCGTCAAACTTTGGGAACCACACACTAGAAACAGTCACACGCGCTGCTCAAAAAGAGACTCAGAGTAACACACCTGTGACAGACATACTCCCCGTCGCCGTCTTCACCTCGCCTTGCAGTAGAGACTTTACATCCGGTCGGCCTTTCCCCACCCTCACCGAAGGCGGTAGAACCCAATCATGTGCGCCTTCCTTATCTGGCGTTCTCTCCGAATCAACCGAATGGATCTCGTTAAAAGGTATACCCCCCCTGGTGGCAAAGATCCTGATCGATACCGTCAGCCAAGTCGGCGTATGCGCGTGCGCTCGGAAAAGGATATCCGAAATCCACTGGACGTGACCTGAAATTGTGGCGGGCCACCGTGTGTCAGCATGCGCAGTCAACCGTGTGCGGCACGCAATTCGTTGCAGGCTCACTCGCGTCGCGCACCGCCCAAATAAACACCACCCTACGACAGTGGCTCGATCCCCGACGTGCTGCCCTGAAAAAAATATACAGACATGTTCGCACCGTATCCGAACAACGACTCACTCGATCACATTGAGGAATACCGGGAGCGTGTACGTGACCCCTGACCCTCCTGCAAAGCATGCCCGTCAAGCTCGGCATCACTCCAACTTGCTTTCGGATGACAACTTACCCGCGACGAATATAGAGGTATCATACGCACCCATATCCGGTGCATATCCGTACGGGCCATCGATGAACAGTTTGACAGTCTGATTTTGCGCTGCAAATTCCTTCAAACGCTTGGTAAACCCACCTCTGACATTGATAAGGAAAACGAGCTCCTTCCAATGCGCAGCACCGTTCCTCGCAGAGTGGTCGTCGCTGGCGCCAGGGTGGAAGAGAGCAGAGTCTATGCTCGAGATAGAAAAGGGATGTGCTTCGAGCGGAAACGTCGAGACAGAGGGCATGATGAGGTACGCGGTCTGTCCAGGTGACCACTGAAAATGGGGTGGGCGACGCACTCTCACCCGGACAAAGTCATCGCTGAGTAGTTCGGTGGTTGCATCTTGCAATCTGGCGCGCCGACTGAAACCACAGTACAGGTGGTTGCAAACCACGACGCGAGCGACCCGCATCAAGCGATCGAGCGCCCAGAACATGAAGCAAGGCCAGATCCAGTATGAGGCGCTCGATTAACGCTTGTCAGCATCGTATCTTGAATATGAAGAGGTTCGCTCACTGTTGTGTCCTGGTGTGATAGTACGCCCCTAACAAGAAAACGCTAATCACTGTGAGACGAGAGAGATGCTTCGTCGGGATGTTGCTTACAACACTGCAATGAAATGGGTGTAGAAGAAGACCTCGTAGGCCCTGGTGCGAATTCCACGCAGCGATACAATGAAGAGGATGGCCAGCGCAGCTGTCGCCGCTATACCACAACGAAGCCATGTTTTCTCCAAAAGCAGCTTGATTCTAGGAAGCTGGTCAAGGATACATATCTGTCGCAATCACACGATGAGCATACCTTCCATCACTGTATATTTCACCGCCCGCGTGAATGAGTAACAATCCGAAACAGGACCGAGCCGTGACACGGTGGAGGTAGTTTAGCTAAGGAAGTGGTGAGTGTATAACTCGGAGAGGACACTATCGAAGGGCGAACCTTTTCATAACCAATCCCGGTGACGACTGCAGCAGACGGAAATCAACGTTTCGGAGAGAACGTGAGCGAGGGATCACGCACGGGACACGACATTATTCTTAGTGCCGAGGGCGGTGACGAGCGGGAACTGACTGGCAGCGAGAACGCCCGCACGACCACTCCAACGACCTACGCTGAGCTTCGTCGCCTCGAGTGGCTGGCCTGCGACGAACATCCAAAGGTGAACGACAAGCGGAGAAAGAATCAGGTGCCATGCTGACGCACCGCTTACAAAAGTCCAGGAGAGGAGAAAGGCGACGTATGCCAACGTGAGGAACACGTCTGCCACCTTTAGATCGTACGTGCCGAATTCGAGCGTCCAGCGGAAGGCGATGACCCGGAAGACGCCGACTACTGCGAGTGGAAGGCGTGCAAGGGACCATCGAGGACCGGCGGGCACGCGCGCGGCAGACGCAAGCGTCGACTCTTCGTCGACGTCCGTTGGTGGTCGACGCTGTCTGACCAGTTTGGAATGCAGGACGGCACCCCACTGGAAAATACCGATGAGGACGAGGAAGAGAGAGAGGGAGATCCATGCTTCCTCTGGGTAGAACGGTCCAGGCTTTGTAACGGTCGTGGAAGACGGCGGGGGTGCCGCCGCCGGTGAGGAGGAGAACTCGGATGGCATGATGGTTTTCGCAATGGGGGGGGGGGGGGTCAGATGCAACAACAAAAGGACTTACCGAGAGAGAGGTTTGGTAGGAAAGGAATTCAAGCTCTCGATATTTGCTGATATACGGAATGGGATCATCCGACTCACCCGAGGGTCACTTGAAACGAAACGATTTCCTGTTCGGACGCGCATTTATTAACTGGCATCGTGATAACGCTATCCAACGGTTTCACGAACGTGGACGATGTGAACTACTACGGTAGCCATCGGCATGTTTGCCGTCGAGCTTGAAGTTGCCAGAAGTAGTAGTAGTAGTTGAAGGATATGTTGGTCTAATTACGAGTTGAACTCGTTTCAACCATCGCGAGAGCTCGTTGAACCGCGCGTGCTGGAGACTCCATATCTTGCAAGGCATCCGTACACTTGATTAGCCCCTACTACCTGCAGTCGTGTCCGGGCACGCTAATTAATCTACCGGCGCTTCCTTTTGATGATCGATATTCTCTCCTAGCTCAGTTGCTATCAGAGCGCGGTTACAGTGACCCTTTCTCGATTCCTTCCTCGACGAGCAACCAGACTCACAAAGTTGGCCATCCTACGTGGGGGATTTTAGGCTTTCGAGTCGTCTGACTCGTCGAACATGTGCATAATATAAAACCTCGAGGACTCGCCGGATTGATCATGCTCTCGTGTAGGATCATTGATAACAAGAGATCACTGCTATCTATGCGACTCGTTCATGATAAAGTATGACGGCGCAACGCATATGGCTCGTGTCTTTTTCAAACAACACTCCTTGAAACCGTCGAACCAGGAAAAAAAAAAAAAAAAAAAAAAAAAAAAAAAAAAAGTTCAGGGCCACATGTGTCTCGACGAACCCAAATTTGCGTTTCACTGAGGTCTATGTGACAGAGTTACGACGACCTTGTGTGCACCCCAAGTCAGACTTGACTGTCCCACCAAAATACAAACACTCTGCCCCAAAGCGTGAAACAACTGCCGCGCTTCTCGGTTTCGGCGTCATCAGGTTCTGAATCGGCGCGGAAATGAGCTTGAAATATCGACTGTCTCCGCAAATGCCATGTCACGGTGCGGCGAGCCATGTCTCGAGCCAAGGACCTCGACGCCATCCAACAATTATCCTTGCACCCACTGTCACCCACCGCTCAATCCACGCCCCGAAAGTCAAAAAAAGAACGTGTGAGCGAACGGGGCAGGTGTGATTCACGAAAACGAAAGATATACCGGTCCATTCTTCAACCGAGTTAGCTCTGTTTGGTAAACTCGATACTGTGGAGCGGAACCTTCAGCCTTCAGACACCCCGTTTCAGTCCCTCGCCTGCTCGCCCTTCTCAGCTGTTTCCACTTGTCACACCTCGACCTTCTCGTCGACCTCGTTTTACTCCCTCGCTCACTCGCCGTTAATCCCATTGGTCGGGCGATGTCAGAGGTCTCGTCATCAACCGTACGACCTACGTGCGACGGTCCTCCACCTGCTCGCGTTGTCTGTGAGGCTCATCTCGCCCCTTTTCGATCCTTGAACTCGACGTGGCACCACCCATAGTCAGCTCGTCGGCATTTGCTCGGTCCTCGGTCCTCGGTGGACTGTCTCGCTTCCATCGACCCCGCCGGTAACAATCATCGTCGCGCTTTCAGATCAAGAAGCTCTCGGAGAGTTTAGAATAACCCCCATGGAGAAGGCTGTTTGAGATAAATCGTTCGTGAGGGTAGTTTCAGTAATAGCCGTACTACCCTCGAATCGACGAAGAGTGGTCCGTGGTTCGCAAGATAGACCAGCCAACGTCGTACGTCGTGTGTCGTGTGTTTCAGGCAGATAGGCTCAATATCGAAATGCCAAAATTATTTCCCTTATAGCTTTAGGTGGTTTTCAATTCGGTTCAGACCAAAACACTCCGCTGAGGCAAACAAATATGTACAGATAATAACCATGGTTACAAACATCGGACCCACAAAATGATGTTTTTCGACGACCCCCCCCAGGACTTTCTCGGTTCTCGCATATCTTCATGCCCCAAAATGTATGAAGAGAGGTAATGTAACGTTCCAAGCCTATCTTTATGGCTCCATCAAGTTTAGTCAAAATGTGTTCCCCCGTCAATGGATATCTATCAGAATGGCGTTTAGGCACCAGACGATAGTTCTGCTTATCAGCCCAAAAAAAATTTCAATTACCGTCTGACCTGTATGGAATGAGCACGATGAACCGCTCCGTCATGGGCGAGACACATACCAGTGACATAGTGTGCCTCTGGTGACACCAGGTAGGACACGAGACTCGCGATATCTTTGGTAGCCCCTAGGTAACCGACCGCTGCCTTCTTCATCAACTGTTATCGAGTTGGTCAGCGAAAACTTGAATCGAGCATGCGCGAGGACAATACCGGATCGATAACACCCCCTTTGTCACCCATGTGTTTCACCATGTCCTCTTGCAGCGTCTCGACTGTACGGGCATTCGTCATGGTTAGCAAGGGAGAAGATGCACCTTGGTAAACGACTGACGCATCGCAGTCTCAATCAGGCCCGGGGCATATGCATTCACAGTTATTCCATACCTCCCAAACTCGATGGCTAAACACCGTCAGATTGCTACTATATCGAAGATGTTCAAGTCATCGAACGGTACCTGCGGTTTGAGTTAATCCCCTAACTGCAAACTTCGACGTGCAATATGCACTCAAGAACGGCGATCCTATAGGGATACCGATACCAGCATCAGCCAGGTTTGAAACTGAACACTGCACACGTGGACAACGAAATTCGACTAAATGACGTCGCACCGACCTTTCTTGCCTGCCAGAGAGCTAGCGCCAATAAGACGACCTTTGCTTCCTTGGTCGATCATCTTCTGTGCTGCATATTTATAACACAGGAATGTTCCGCGCACATTGACCGCGAGGACGGCATCCAGATCATCCACGGTCGCTATGAAAGTGTGAGAAGGGTGTCGTCAGGACTCCCTCGCCCGCTCAACGTCGCCCCTCTGCGAACGGCGACGACAGACTCACTTTGAGAGATCGGACCAGTCCTCAAGATGCCGGCGTTCGCGACCATCTGATAGAGAATGAGTACTGAACCTCGAAACGAGGTTGGTACGACGAAAGTTGTTGGCCTACCACGTCGAGACGGCCCAATGCGTCGACTGTGCCATCGACCATGTTCCTCACTTCTTCCTCGATACTCACGTCGGCCACGAGCACGCAGACTCGCCGTCCCGGATACTCTCTGTCGATCTCTTCCCCGATTGCGTCAAGTCTATCCCTGTTCACGGCCAGATCGTTCAACGCGATATCATAGCCATCGCTCGCGAGTCGGAGGGCGATCGTTCGACCTATGCCGTTCCCCGAGCCTGTCACTAACGCGACGCCTTTCGAAGGGGAAATCGTTTCGGAAGGCATATGGTGCGTGAGAGGGGTGGTCTTGGTCTGTGCGATCGATGCCCCAACCTCGACGCTATGCCCCCAGCTTTTTATGTGTACCGGGAGGACGCCCGGGACGATCCGGTTGAGCGATAACGTCTGATGGTGTGCTCAAAGTGCGGTGATAAGCCTTTGCTGAATGTTTCGTGGCTTCTTTCGATCCCGCGTCTTCTAGCTTGGTGCTATCTTCCTTCTGTTTTGCGGCATATTTGAAACATGAGAAGACGGTTCAAAGGTCGATTGCCGGTCACCCTCGTCCCGACCAACCCCACCCCCTTACAGAGGTCGTAACTTCATGAGCGTTCGAAAGAGGGCCATCTAGTGTTTCGGTCGGGGGAATGTGCCATGGTGATCGTGAGTGTCGTGGGTGGTCCGAAGCCAAGTCTCTGCTGTATACTATATCGGGGCATCCAAAGTCGTACCGTGGTGCCACAACCTCCCGTTTTCACATCGGCCCTGTCCCAGTATACGTTTCCTCAAATCTCGTTTCTTCAGTTCTGCCAACTCGTGCTTGTCCGAGTCGAGGGTCATATTCATCCTTGGCAACCCGCCGTGCGACGCGGCAATACCCTATACCGAACCTGTCACCACGGCGCTGGCACGGCGCATCCAAGTGGCAACCAGAGAGGCTATTGAGAACTACGTGCGTCGTTCATTCAGGTCCGTCCACGCCATCGGTTCCTTTGCACAGGCAAGATTAAGTAACGTGACCATGTCTCATCATCACACTACGTGCACGACGGTGCTTTCTCTGGATCAGTGAGCGAAGACCTCTCGTGCCCCGGCTTTCCCGCCCGGCTCTACTAGGTCAGTCGTCCTCGACGCCATCATCCATCTTGCCGCGTGGTAAGTCTCTTGAGCCCAAGCCCGCGCGTACGGCAATAACATCCCAGAGAGCCATGGCGCAACCTGAACGTTCTCTAAGATGTACCTTCTTCTGGGCACTTGATTACTACAGACATTGGGAACATCGAGACAAAGTCATCTTCGTAGGGGCGTCTTTCTTTCTCTGGAGGTCCCAGTCTCTCGACCCCCCCATCACTCTGCCACTACTCATCTCCTCATTAGGACCGATGATGTCCCTGCGGTCCTGCACCGACCTTGGTCCCGATAGTTTTGCGGAGACGTAGCTGCGGTTGCCAGCTCCCCTGAGAGACATGATGGAGACTGACGAGGATAACGTCATCCACTCTGATGTCAAAGGGACCGACTCTCCATCGCCTATCGGACCCCACTTGCATCGTTTGCTCGCTCATACTATCCATGAACCTCCTGACGCATCTTGCGACGACTTTGGCAAGTTTTGCCTTGTTGATCATACGACGTTTGGAAGTATAATCTCTCGTCGGGACCTGCCTGTGGCACGGTCTGTAGCCCGGCCACTTGGGGGATCATTCGTCACGGAGATCAAGGCGTAAGAACAGCACCAGCAAGAACGACATACCTGAACTCGGATACCTATCGAAGGCCCGGACGACACAAACGCAGGCTCATCACCCTCGACTAGGTTGCGAGTCGACCGGTTGGACAGCAGGTGTGATATGGGTATACCCCATTCAGGTGAGTCTTGTGAGAGAAAGATGATAGGAGGCTGTAGCTTTGCAAGATATACGTATCGATCTTTGTCTCCTTGAGACTGTGGTTGGTAGATAATTTGGGGCACGAACTTGCGAGGCCCGTCAAGGATGACCGCGTTCCAACACGCAAGGTACCATGATATCACATGCTCGGGGTGTGAGCTGGTCAGGATTGCCTGTCCGTCGGTGAGTGCGGAGACCGTCGTACAGGGGAAAACGCCCCGAATTTTGCGTTCTCGCTCGTGAGGAGTTATGGATTGGTTGCCGGCTACAACGACCTACCGACAAAGTGGCGATGTCAGTGACAGCTATCGGAGTACCACAGCATGACATACTCCGTCTCTCGAACCCTGCCGAGTGCCATAGGCGGA
The DNA here is from genome assembly GCA_038092955.1 of Boletus pseudo-olivaceus. Taxonomy (NCBI): domain Eukaryota; kingdom Fungi; phylum Basidiomycota; class Agaricomycetes; order Boletales; family Boletaceae; genus Boletus; species Boletus pseudo-olivaceus. Next base: position 47,536 of record JBBPRI010000088.1, on the reverse strand, counting down.
AGATTCCGATGGGCCGGCGACAGGAGATGACACCGAAGCACTAATATCGCCGGAAACAGCACCGCCCCACGCAGAACAAGAAGTAGGAGGGATGGATGGATGTGCTGTAGAGAGGAACGAGGAGCTCCCCCCCTCAGCGAGGCTACGTTCTGTGAGGTAAAACCGAGGATCGGGGAAACCATTCTGCGATGTAGTGTAGGCGGGGTAGGAAGCGCGTTGATCATACGGCATGAATGGGAGTGTCGCCTCCGCCTCCGTCCTATAATCAAATAATAGCGTGGCCTCTGGGATTGGGGAGGAACGCTCGACAGGCGATGTCACAGAATAGTTCATAGTGAGACTAGCGCGCGAGGAGCACGATGCTTGGATGTGAACAGGATAGGACATTGAACGATCGTCCTCGACGAGGATGGACTAGCGGGGGCCCCTTTTTATGAGCTGATGATATTCAGGTGATGCGTGCTTGGCTACGTTTCATCGTGCCTAATATGCCATAATGTCGCCCCGAACGGGGATGCAATGAGTGCCCGAAATGCATGGACTGTAAGCACCGTGGGTTGAGTTTCGCGGCTAGAAAGCCCCGACAAGCGATTGCTACCAACCATTCAGGGACCAAAATCTCACTTTTGAGGATGATAACCCATACAGGAACATAGAAGCAGTCGGGAAACGGGAGGAACGAGCCAAGCTGTAACAACACCGCCCACGGGTTCCAGGGGCCTTCGCTCTCATATCGCGAACGCCCTTCGTGTTTCTAGGCCTTGGTGACATATGATATAGGCAAACACATCAGCTGAGTGGTTACGAACGCGTGTGAGACGTTCGGTTACTGCGGGACATGGAACGGAACATACTTTCGCGGAACACCACTCATACACTGACTGATCTATGATAACCGAGTGGGCTGTATGCATCCAATTATTCCGGGGGAAGCGTGCATCTTGCTCTCTTCCAGTGAACTCGGGCCGTGACGTGCCAAGCTGGCAAAGGGGTACTCAGCATATACCTTGTGTTCAATGGAACATCTACACACCCGATAACGATCGGTCTGTTAAAATAGTGGAGATTTGAACAGCCTAAGCGAAACGAGGTGACATGTCCTCACTCTACATTCCGACGTGTTCGCGGTCCCCACAGAAAAAGCTAGGCAAGTGACTGTGTGGATAACGAGAACACGCATTCAATGAAACATTAAGCGAAAACTCACCACTGGGTGCTGTGTGCGGTACACACAGGATGGTCAGTTGATACGCCATCCTGTGAATCCATATTCTGTACAGAACGAGAAATCTGGTATCATACTCTCCTTTAGCAGTCTGGAGGTTGCGACGGTCCGATACACACCCAGATGAAGCACCGCGTAGAAATTTCCAGTGGTTCTTGGTACGTGACACGCGCACGGTGTGACGTGTGACTGGATGTAACTGAGATAAACTCTAGGGACAGAGAAAGAAAGAGTACGCGGAGCAGCGGTCAAGTAAGGGAGGGGACGAGGGGAGGTCCACCGCGGAAGACATCAGCTTCACATGGCGCTATATAGCAACACATTGGCGCGCGTCAACGGAGAGATAACGCGATGCTGTGGGAGGGTGCTAGAACGACCAGAAGCTTCACGTTCAAAGTGTGGACCACAGCAAGTGTTAATCACGTACTACTAATTGGCGCCCTCCGCGGTCTGTTATCACGATAACTCGAATCTCCGTATCCTCGGATGCAGCATATTCTCCAGGTACGGTGAGTTCGAGTAACTGGTTTTGTTTTGTCGCTGTTGTGATCAAGTAATATAACAGGAGCGGACACGTAGTTGCGATATGATGTCTCTGTGCGACAACACTGCCAGCATCATCTAAACCATCTACCATGAAACGCTTTCAAAGTTTCATTCTTGACTGTTATCTCATTTGAGCCTTGATCTACATATACTTCGACTGCCTAGGCTCGCATCCCCCTTAAACCTCGAACCATCTCGCCGTGTTGTTTTGCAGAAGCGATGCACCCCGGCAGGAGATGGGTCCTCTTCTCAAGTTCGAAGGAAGCCCTGGACAGCGGGGGGAGGTTGATTGCAGTTGCGATTACTGAACAGTACAGCTTGCAGTTTCGGACTCCCTAGCCGTTCTCTCCTTTTCTGCGTCGTACACTTTAGCACGAGCGACTGCTGCAGCACGAGCGTCTTCCACTCGTCTCTCAGCGATCAGCCTCTCTCGTCTCTTGGCTGCAGCAAGCTCCTGCGCTTGTCGGCTTTCTGCTTCTCGTACTTCCGCCCAGTATTGTTCTACCGTTCTACACCTCAGCTTATGGAACTCTACTCTCTTCTTCTCTACTTCTTCCTGTTTCTTGCGCTCTTCTTCTTCTGTCCTCTTCCGTTCTTCCCGTAGGCGCGCCTCGCGTTCTTCCTGGACCCTGTGTTGTTCCGAGGCGGCCTTCTCTTCTCTCAACTTAACTTTTAGTTCAGCCATGCGACGACGATGCTTGGCCTCAGCTTCCTCGCGCTCCTGCCGAGCGACCCCCTCGAGACGTTCAGCCTCCTTTATACAGGCCGAGCAACGAGCAGGCCGGCGGCGGCGGCACTCCCAAGTAAGTGTGTGATGACCCGCTGCACACTTGGCGTTCATGTTATATTTGCATTGCGACGCGTCGTGCGGGTCATGCAGCGCCGATAGCCGACGAGGGTGGCACTTCATCGGGCATGTGTGTCCACAGGGGAGCTTGAATCCGCTTTGCAAAGACAATATCAGGTCACGTGAGGGTTAGGACTATCGATGAGGATGTGAACAACTCACCATTGTTCCGTGCACCCGCCCTCCGGACAGTGATTATCGAAATCGCTTGCATGCTTGAGTAGAACGGCACGCTCGGGATGCCTCTCGCACTTGACAGGGAACCCCTGGTAAACGTACTGGCCGTTCTCGAGCAGAGCGAAGAACCGTTTCCAGAGCGCTCCCCCTTTCCTGGAATGCAAAAACGTTTGGGAATTTCCGATCAAAATGAGGCCATCTCTCGCGCGTGAGAGGAGGACGTTGAGACGCTCGGGAGAGTCCATGAAGCCGATCGCGTTCGATTTATTCGATCTCGTGAGACTCACAACCACGATATCGCTTTCCTCTCCCTGATAGTTATCTATTACAGGTTGTTAGAGGGCGTTGTATTCGCAAGTACATTACTCACCGATCGTAGCCAAATGGATTTGGCCTTTCTTGGCTTTGAGCTCCGGTGGTGCAAAGGGGGACAGCCCAGCACGCGCGAGATCCAAGGAATCCAAATCGTTAAGGATTAGGTCATTGTCGCGCTTCAAAGCGTCACGAAGGTGGTGAAGTTGGCCAAGATACGGGGTGAGAACAACAATGTCCTCGCTTTTGTACCCCTGTTGGGCAAGGTAGCGTACTATCTGGAGCACCATTTGCACCTCGTATGTGTTTTGCTTCGATGCTTTGGTGCCACCGTCTGCACGGTCGCCAATGAGCGAGTCATCATCTTCAGGATGGGTATGGTCCACGAAGATGATGTTCGATTGTACGCCGCGGATATCGGATCGATGAAGAGTCGAGGGAGCATCAATAAGCTCTGGGTAAGTGAGCTCGCGGACAAAGGCAGAGATTTCGGGGCGCATCCGATGTTGCGTTGAAAGGGTTACATGGGGGTAGCCCTTGAGGATAAGACGCTCGAAAAGCGACCGGTTCAGGTCGAATCCCTCGCCCTTTTCAACAGTGAATTGATAGTTGTTGACTTTGGGGCGCAGTTGTCTGCGCAGGGGCGATTAGTAACAAATCGCTGATCAGGTAACGTCGCAGACAGACTTGTGGTCACCGATAAGGATCATCTGGTCAACCGTGCGCGACAACGCAGTCAAGATGTGACTTTCGAGGATCTCGCCAGCTTCTTCCACGAGGAGAACCTCAGGAGAAACTCGTTTAAGCGCTTCGGCATGGATAGCTGCCCCCGTGGTCGTACAAGCAATGATCCTCTTCTGCCGTAAAATTGACACAGTTGGTTTTGTAAACTCCCGCTTGATAGCATCTTGAAATGAATTGTACTCCTTGCCGGCCTGGCATATCGATTCCAATTCCTTAGTGATCAGCTCATGCCGCCACTTGTCCAGCAGCTGCTGGCGGGCAGAGCGGGCCATACCCCAGATCCGAGCTGACGCTTGGATATGAGGCTCGCCACTCAACACGCCAGCGTTCAGACCCCGCATCCACCGTGAAAAGAGATATCCCCTATCAATGGCTTGTCCGTTCCGCCCAATGAGTGTCATTCCGTCTTCCATTTCCAACGGCACGTAGAATGCTTCGAAGAACTCGTGATGCTCAAGTTCTAGATGTATGAGTAGGTTCCCGTCGTCGATGTCCAGTAGCGTGTCAAAGTGAGTTTGGAGCTCCTCTTCGTGGTATGATGCGAGCCATCTGATGTCGTTGATTTGATCCCAGTCATACTGAAATTGCTCGCGTGGTTGTCTGTGGAGAGCCAGATGATCCGTTGACCGGTTTGAACGACTGCCGAGGCGCACAATGGATTCGGCGGGTATGCCGTACTCGAGAAGATCACCGAGGAACTGATCCAGCGCATGGTTGGTATAGCAAACGACGAGAATGGTTTGAGCAGTTTCATCATGTATTGCTTTTGCAAGAAGGACACCTATAAACGACTTGCCGGTTCCTGCGGAAACGGTGAGATAGCTTCAGGAATTGGGGTGATAGTGCTCACCGGGTGGCCCTTGGATCAACGATACACGTTGCTGGAGTCCTACAACCAGAGATTTCGCCTGAGCTTTGTCGAGACTGATGGATTCAGGAAGGTCCCATAGACTGTCCAGCTCAACGGAAGAGTTCGAGGTGAGTTGATAGGTAATGTGCGAGAAGGCTACTCTCCTCCACGTGGACTCAAGTGGCGATCCTGGGTTCCAAAGTAGAATATCTCTCGAGAGGGGAACGTCATGCGTCTTCAGGGCGGAGAGCACCGGCTCGAAAGCAAATGTAGCTGTGTCAATTTGGATGAGTTGCACGTTCTGAGTCATGCAAAGAGAGGTGAGGGTCTTTCTTATGTTAACATCGCTATCCAGCTGGAGGACTATCACAGGAGGGTTGCGGGCTAGGAGTTCCTTCACGCGGTTGACTATCCCAAAGCTGATGATGTCTTGACCAGAAACGAGGCAAACGAGAGACTGATGTCTCAGAATCTTCGAGCCACGAGGATCCTGTATAAGGAAATTCACCCGATCACCCTCATCCTTCATGCCCTTGAGCTGCCAGAAGTCGCTGTCACATCGCAGCTTAATGCCCCAGCGAGTCTTCCGATCGTTAGCGCTGGTGGTGCAGATACCGACCATAGAGACGCCGTCGACACGGAGACCGCGATACTTCCCGTCCTTCCGTAAAGCAGCTTGCAACTCCTGGCGGATGTCAAAGATCATGTCCTCGCGGAGCATGCGAAAGGTATTGTCCAAGTAATCCTTGACCGGAGTTTCTGATGAGTTCAGCTCATCATGAAATGCTGTGCGGAGAAAGGGAGGCTTTCGACACAAGATCTCGTCGGCAGTGGGGAGAATAGCGATGTCGCGGTAGCCGGCAAAGTCGTTGTCGTGGCGTCCGCCAGGCTCATTGAGAACGTCGTACACCGTCACAGGACTAGTGGTAGAGAGAATATGTTTGATGAGATATCCCATCTCTCTGATCTCATGTTTGGATGACGCGATGAGGCTATTTTGAATGGAAGGTCGAGCTGCAATGTCTCGAAAGGAACTGGTGTCCTGGTCTCGTAAAGTCAGGAGTCGAGAGAGCATTCTAGCAAAGACTAATTGAGCGTCTTCGCTCAACGCGCCCTGCTGGAATGTGCGAACGAAGACACCCCAAAAGATTGGTGGTTCTACCACATGGAACAATAGATTGTCCAGGGCGTCGCCACCTACATCAGAGGCTCTAAGGAGATACCCCAGGACAGTGGAACCCAATCCGTTCATGAATTCGATGGACAAGTCGAATCGCATTGCGGACTGGACTGAAGACAGACCGTAAGCACTCTCAGTGATTGCATCCAAGCATACCACTGGGTCATCCTGCGCGCAAAGCCCTTCTAGGAAAAGTGTGGCACCACGAGGGTCAAGCTTGATTGATCCGGACAAAACATTGAGGAATCGTTTTTTCAGCCTGGAAACGCGGCTAGAAGTCGAAAGAGCAGGATCCATGTGAGGTGTTGGTCGAACTATTCGATAGCGGTTCAAAACGGGGGAAAACTCACACAACAGGTTTAAACGGGTCGGGTTTGGTACACGAGGAGATCAGCGCGGTACAAAATTAGAGAAAAGTGGCGCTGTTCTACAGAAGTTTGAGCTGTGGAAACGTGTCGATGTGGGCGCGTGAGGGTGCTTTATCTACAGCATTTACCAGATTAGTGGCTTACCACCGAGAACAGGAATCGTGCGTGTGGGTTTCACGGTGCATTCCGCCGTTACATGATGAATCGGTCACCTCGAAATGCGCAGCCTCGATCGTTCTAATGCGACTTGGTTGAAACGTGCAGTGGCAGGACACAACTTCAAACGTTCAGATTGAACTTTTGAGATGTGGCTGTGCTTTACCGATAAAGTTGCACTGCCGCATAACGCCACTTTCCGAGTCCAAGCCCCACCATCATCAATTTCCGCTCAATGCCCTGCCAGTGGTGACACTGACAGCTGGGCATTGAACGGGGAATATAGGTATGAATTCTCGTCCCGTCAACGTCACGACTCTCTAAACCAAATGCGACACAGCGCCGACCCCTGTCGCAAGTTTCGGGAGGAAGAAACCTTGAATAAGGAGAACCTGTGGTAAGACCTGAGTTTGATTCCTAAAGAATCCCAGCCACTCTGCCGGAAACTTGCAGACTCATCTGGAACGCGTTCCAGCGTGGCTGTTGTCAAGCCCATGATTCAAAAAGAGAGCGCCTAACCTGTGAGGCAGAGAAATCCCAAAGTTAGCAAGTCAAGGTCAGCACTTTCAGCCGCAAAGAACGGGCCACCGAAATGTCTACATGACCATCTATTCGATGCGAGCATCGCAGAAACATGTGCGGCGTGCTGCCCGGGCGGGTACGGCTGTACGAATCGCGACATGATCATAATCAGCAGATTACTGCTCAAGGTTATCTCTGAATGAACGTTGTTCACCATGGCGTTCTCTTCTTCTGTACAGGCAAATTCGACTGGGTACTACGTCGAGCACTCTGTCCGAGCCATTTAGTCGTGTGGTGATTCGGGCCAACTCCGAGGGGCTCAGTCCGAGGAGCAGCAGTTGTTAGGTCCGTATGTAAATTCTACAGGCAAGATACGTGAGCGTGGTGATTTGATAGGCAAGCAGATGTAGTGCAACACCTCAGAGCTTCCGCCCCGAGGTGTGATGCTAGAAGCCAGGATACTGGGACGCTATGGCAGTAACTTGAAGAGTTCAAATTTTCACAGCCTTGACAAATCACGCGGTCACCGTTGGCGCCAACGATGCAAGGAACCAAGATGTCTCCTATTAGTGTGTTGTGTATTCCCCCCGTTCCAAGTAATATGCAGGTAATACACGCCATCCGAACAGTTCTCTTCGCCGCGAGCGTCAAAGAAGGGCCCTCGCAGACCAATCGCGCAACGTACTACGTTTGCAATGTCCTCGGAGCACGCGCCTTCCGCGTGCTTCTCGAGGAGACCGAACCATTCTCCGAATTGGAACATCGTCAACCTTCAGGCCCTTTTGCTCGATGATTGCTCCGCGCACGCAGGTGAGGATAGCCGCCCAAGGAACACCGCGGGGATTAACAATGTTGAGCGCCGGCGGGGGCGCCGTCTTTGCAAACGCGATCTCGAGAATGGAAGCAGCTACTTCTTCAGCTCGCATCCACGAGACGAGCTAGAAGGATGTCATGGGTATATGACAACGGGAGGATGCTGCAAGCTGGACTCACTCCGCAGGCGTCTGGCAGCGCTCCTAACGCAATACTAGACTTGACAAGGATGGGAAACCAATCACTCGGGGCCCACGAGCCGTTTGATCCCCCTGCTATCTGGCCAATCCGCAGAGACGTTGCATGAAGGCCACTTCTGACGATGATCTATTCAACACGTCAGAAAAGCTTACCAAGAACACGTCGACCAGGCGGCGGTACTCACCCGTTCCGAGACATATTTACTCTCACCATACCCGGCACCAACGGCGAAAGAAGGATCAAGTAGGACCTCTTCGGGATACAAGCCTCGTGAACGATCCCAAGAGTGTGCCGAACCGATCGAGGACGTAAACAGGAAGCGAAGGCTCTCCCGATGGGCCGACGCGAGTGCCATATCTACCAAATTCCGAGTCGCACGGACATGAGGTTCAAACGACGAGAGAGACAAATTGAAATCGAGCCACCAGGCATTGTGGATGATGACCGTCACGGAGTTGCGGAGCTAAGACGACTTGTAAGCGAAATCATGAAGACATCCATAGGTTGCAATACCTGATCATAAATTGACGACGTCAAACCACAGTTGTCCTGAGAAACGTCTGCCTCTATGTAGACGAGTTTCTCGGAGTTCAGGAGATTGAGAGGAAGAGCCTTGTCGATAAACGTGGATATTTGGCGCTCTGCTACAGACGCAGGCGCACAAGGCCGATTGAGGGCATACACCTTCTCAACCACGGGGTTCCCCAGCAATTGTGCTAGCAAGACCGACCCCAGACCACCAGTGGTGCCAGTCAGCAGAACGACAGCCCCAGCAGACCGCGTCGCGTAATCAATCACACCATTAGCAAGAACTCCATCTGGATTCCCATGGAGATCCGTGGAATATTTGTGTATCATCACGTCTATTACGGCCTTACGTTGTTGTATGTGATCTAGAGTCTGGTGAATGTCATCTTGATTGACAAGAGCGGATACCCGAGCAGATAGGAGGTTGATGGTCGGGTTCTCGAACACGATGTTTGGTGGGACTCGCGTTGCTGCGTCGCGAACCCTCGACTCCGGAGAGTCTGCCAGAGCACTGACGAGTTGATTTCGGAGGTAGGTGACGCCTAGACTATAATGGTAGGACATATGTGATGAGGAAAGATTTCCGAGTGGTCATCGAATGACTTGCCTATCAAAACCTTGAGAAAACAAATCCGCGCCAGGGTCGATGTTCCGTCCGGGACTGACAGCGCACGCATGCTCCATCAGCCATCGACTCAATGGCTCACCATTCCATGCTAAGGGAGTAGGTATGTGGACCAGTGACCGAGAAGTGTACTCGACCGTTCGATAACTACGCAAAATATAAGTACTTGGTCCAAAAAACAGCCTACGTACCCAAATTACACTCACAGCATATCGATTTCGGGTTCATAGTCTTTGAGAACGGCCTTCCTTTGTATACTCCCCTTTGCTGTCCTCTCCATGGGCTTGTCACCGCGTGTGATCAAGATCATCTCCTTGAAGATGCGGCTAAATGCAGGAGCGGTCTCGTTTGCTTCCTCGATCATGGGCCTTAGAGGCAACCTAAACCTAGAGACGTTCAAAATGCAGGGTGTCAACTCACCAGATCTTGTCTCTGAACTCTTGTACGGCTTGATCATTTTGTGTGTCTAAGCGATACTCCGGTCTGGGTTCGACGAGGATACCAACTTGACTGCGCTGGCGCCCGAACATGACAACTCCCTCAATCATAGGACTGGAGTTGATGATGCTCTCCATCGGTGCAGGGACCGTCTTCTCTCCAGAAGCTAAAACGATCACATCATCTCTCCTCCCCACACTGTCACCAAAAATGGAATGTAAGCAGAATAAAGCATAGGTCAGAGAGAACGAACTTACATCCTCCACATATCCTTTGTAGGGTGCTTTACAAACAAGTCTGCAGTCGCATAACCTCTTACATCTGTGAGATTCTCTACGGCTACTGGATATCCATCCGTGCCCTGTCTGGATGTGAGTCATGCGGATGGAGAAACCGAAGAAGGCACCCACTAATACATGACACTCGTACATGTCATCACTTTCGGGGACCCATCTCACATCTATGCCGTCGGCGATGCGAAGCCAGAGCCAATTATCACTGGCGATATCATCTCTCGATGGAATTGAGGTGATGATACCACACTCTGTCGCACCGAAACCGGTAGCGATAGGCACGCCAGCTGCTGAGAGTCTGTTTCCTACTTTCACTGACAATGGACCACCACCGAACACCTGTAGACGGTGAACGTCGCACTCGGTAGTCGAAGAAAGTGGGAAACATACCACAAGATCAAATATTTTCAACAGGTTTACCACATCCGGAGAGGTGACCCATTGTTCCAAAAACGCAGGGATGCACATCAAGATGTTGCATTCCGTCATGCACGCATGCTCAAGAATGTTATCCGTTGTGGGCACAACCGGGTGGACATTCACATCCATGATCGCTCGTGGAGGAAATAGAGCAGCAGGTACCACACAAGCAAATGGGACGTAAAGTTGCATCATCAGACCGTAAATGTGGAAAGTAGGAAGAGACATGACACCCATCCGGGCTGGACGGGGCATGTCGCGATAACCGAGGGTGGGTTCTGGAGTGCAATATGATCAGGATTCAGATCGGATAGGGAATGCGCCGTGAGACTTACTGTGCGACATCCACTTGATTTGAGTCCTGTGAGTAAATGAGATGGGTTTAGGGAACCCAGTGCTACCTGAGGAGTGAAGATAGATTGCTGGAGAATCCAGGCTCGGAGGCAATGCGGGGGAGGGATACGGGACAAATGGGTCAGATGCACATTCACGACCTAGCTCTGGAAATGCATGACTCAGTGCCGGGATTTCGTCAATAGTCAATTCTAGACTCGACGCCTCCCGTCGGATGGCGTCCATTAACGTTTGGTGCCTACTGTGCACCGTGACTATGCGTGAGCAACACGTCTTTTGTATCATGTTCACGATAGCGGCGGGAGAGTTCCTCGGGGAGACTAAGAAAGGCTGAATGAATGTCAGGTGGATCCTGCGTCCAGTCAGACAATCACTTACCACTAGTCCTGAAACGAGCATTCCGGCCACCAGTGCGTGGTAGAGAAGCGTGTCAATAGTCGCGATGAGCATGACAACCTGCCCGTCTTTTCCACGTCGTGCAGGACGCAAAGCATGAGCGACCCGATGAGTAGCGCGACCGAACTCGAGGAACGTGATATCAGTTGTTCCGCCGGAAGGTGCGTCATTGGCATAGACATATATAGGGTGCGAGCCATTGCTTGCAATGTGGAAGTTCACCAAGTCAGCGAACAGTAGGGATCCATCTAGCGGAGCGAATGCGGGCATGTGATATAATCACTGAGGCTGGAGGTGTAGAGGTGAATGTGGTTTGGGTGGCTCGAAGTTTGGGTACACGTTCCACAGCATCATGATGATTGTGTCCTCTTTTTATCACAGAACCCTACAAACAGGATACAGCATTGGTCCGCTGAGTTCGAGACCGGTGCAGGCATCTGAGCGCTGTTATCGCATAGTAGAACACAGCGCCACGGCGTCTTCTGACGGAACCAGAACCACCTCCCCAGTTACGGAATTCTAGGTCTTGCGGGGTAGGGCAGGTGGGAGTGAACTTGAGAATTACAGCATCCCGCCGACCGGGACGTTGCGGGTTAACATGGCCAATCACTCCCATTGAGTGGATTGCCCTAAAATATAGTTCGGTGAGTCCTATAAGTATAACACAGCTTCCAGACGGTTATGAGTACTGGCAGTATGGCACAGTTTGCTAAATGGGCCCAGGAATTCCCCGCGACTCTCACCGTCCCACGCCCACACGTTGAATCTTCACTCCGTGCTAGCCTGCTAGGGACGAGTCCACGGTGAAGTGCACAGAGTATTCGTGCTTTTCGCTGTGACCTACCGAGTAATTGTCTAGTATGATTGTGGTGTTTCGAGTCAGTGTCGAGATAATAGTAGGTATATGAAGATGAAGACTGGAAACTGCCCAGCTACTATATGACTTGATACGGTGGAAGCGGCGCTGACCTCATCAACTACATGGTACGTTCCCCACACTCAGCCTAGTATCCGTGGCATCTGGCAGATTTTACGAACCACCGTACTTGGCCCGATAATTTTATGCGCACGGCGGGGAAATTTAAAATTTCTTGCGCGACTCGTCGGGTACTAGATACACCAACGGTATGGTCAAGGCACACTCATATCGGACTTGTTTGTCCACCGATAGGCTCGTCTGAGTCAAACGCTGCTCGACCACGGCACGCCCGATTCTTCGTGACAAGTGGATATGGGGTGAATGGGTGGCCTGAGAGGTGAGCACAAAATCGTCCGCCCTCAAGGTCTCACTGCAGTCGCGTTTGTTACCAGTAGCAACTTCAAGTATATCGTGGCAGCAATTGATACTTGCTTCTGTGCGGCCGGTCAGATCGAATCCAATCGTCGGTGATCCAATGATAGAAGCTTGGGGCAGAGAAGGACGTAACTTGATCCTGGTCATGGGGGATCCCGTCACGGAAGAGAATTCATCATCTAAACGGCGCCAGGATTCTGGCACCACGCTGTATCTCAGTCTCGGAGTCCGTCCCTTGCACTGTCCCCTTCTCGTGCTCTACAGCGAGTATTGCTCGTCCGTGTTTGTGGTACCCAATATTGGCACTGCTGTTTCACCGCCGAATTGGCAAATGGAACCGTACTCACAACAAAAAGGTCGCGTGCCTCCCTCAAGTCTAGGATGGTTGAAAACGCCCGGTATATGGCTGATGGTGGACAGATATCAGAGCAGAGTTGAATAGCTGTGGTGCAACAAAAAACTTATCTATGATCAAACGCTACTAGGAGTAGTGCCACGGTACAAGCGCGTCTGTGTACCTATCTACACTGTCCAGAACTTATTCACAAATTTCAACCGGCCTGAAACACCCCCAACCCATCGACCATTTAATGACTACTTACTTAAGTGGACTCTGTGGATCCTAGCTCAGGCTGGTCGTCGGACAGTAGTGAAGTGAGTTAGGATCTAAGTGACGTGCATTATGTAGGTGCTAGCACAGGTCCGTTTCTCTACGCGTTGGTGATGAGATTTAAGGATGCAGGCCCGAAGGCTGATTAGGGGAGCATTCTAAGTTTGCACCGCAGGGCCGCTATCGCCATGTTATGTAACACCTTCGGAACTGCGCATAGACGCCTGCAAAAGCGCCTGTATCTGAATTTCTATCCGGAAGCACCCTGAAACCTCCATAGAAAGCGATTATCGCGCTGGTTCGCTCCCGTTTCCTTTCCGACTTAAGACACCGTTGGGCGGCGCCGCGCTCTGTACAGCAATCACCCAAATGGGTTCAATCCGTATCGGTGTCTCTGCAGTGATTGGATGCTGCTTCTATCGTCGGTCTACCAAGTCAACACTCAACAGGATAAATGAACCTGTTGGCACCGGGTCCTTGCACTACCGTCTCACTAGCTGTGAACTCAAGTCTTTCGGATGAAGTCGTGAGTCGTTGATGCAAGTTAAAAGGAGAAGACTACATACCGACCTCGCCAAGGTCAATCAGCTCCCCACCTCTCCAAACCTCATACGCTGTGCACCAGCACATTATGATCCTCACTCTCTCCTCTGAAAGGGTCCGCAACACTGCCTTCACAGAGGAACATGGACTCCCCATGTTCAAGAGTGACACGCCTTTCCATCTAGGCGTCCGTACGACGACCATCAGTCGACAAAAGACGTCGGCGTCAAACAAATGGGAGGTAGACGACTCCATCGGGGTTGTGTGTCTCATCAATTGGCATCGTTTCGCGTCCTCTGTCTTCACGATCGAGGGGACAAAACTGAATTCAAAGGTTTCCCTGCCCCGTCATAGGTTCTTTGAAATATTCAATCTGCTAGAGGTCGTACGAATTCAGTTTAAGTTGAAGCCGCCACTCACAGCCACCATATTCGCCGAGAACCCAGTGAACTGGTTGCACTGCCTCTCGATAAGATATAGGACCATCTGGGATAAGGACAGATTAGCACACTCGGCACCGCTGCACATGGTCTGTCCGGATATGTTCCATGGGGTATACCCGGCAGAGATAAAGTTGGCCTCCCAAAGATCCATTTCACCGCAGCAGGAACGCAGATTTGGTGGAGCTGACAGTCCAGTTGGGGACGTCACCCTGTTGGGGGCGTGCGTATAAGTGAGAATGGGAAGAGTGGCAGTTCAGAACATTGTACTAACATTGATTCCAATGTTTCAGAAACCAACGATGGGTTTGCCCTGATATCCCTGCGATTCATACCGGGGTGTTTTCGGGATATCGACGTCTTGGACATGAGCAATTGGGCCGCGGGAAAGTCAGGTATGCAAGCGATTGCGCTAGACCAAACCTGCATTAGCATCATCCTCGGATTTGAGAAGCGTATCCCGATGGTATTCTCCTTGCAAAGAAACTAGACAAACCGGGGGACCGGTTTGGGCTTATGATTGAATAACATACCATTAGTCAATACGACAGGGCAACTGAAGTGCATCCAAGCCGGAGCCGGCGCATGATAGTCACTAGAACATACGTTGGCGGCACAAAGCATCAGACGCCTAGAGTGTGGTAACATGACTGCGGATTCATTCTTCCCGCCATCCTGGGGCAGCCTGCCAGGTGCAAGGCCAAGTACCGAGGTGTAGCCGGAATAGTTCCGACGTGCGGGAAAACTACTTTCTCGTGAACGCCGGACGGTGCCAAGCACTGGTTCAACAGAGAATGTCGACACGCAAAAAAGTGCGTGTCTTCCATCACAACAGTGGACGACGCACAGACCCTGAGACCCTCAATATTCAAAATCCAACGTTTTGGGCACATACGAGCAACGCTTGGTCCACGAGCGAATGACATCAGGGCCTGCCGAACATCGTAGTACAACAGCCCTGCAAAGATGTGAACTGTTGGGCTACGACATTGGGCGAGCATGTGGAAATGGCCAGTAATTCTGAGATCGCTCACACGAAACGGAACATGGATGAGCGTGTGTATTGGTGAGACGGAGGTGATAGAACGAGGGAGTAAGGCTCATGGCTACAGCATGGGGCGAGCGTGCGTGCGTGGGTTGTTTTGTCACGATATGGTCGCACTGATCGGAAGCTCGGCCGAGCGTGTGTGGGTGGTCACGAGGGACATGGGGCGGCCGTTCGTGGCCAGTGAGTGAGTGTACTCCTCGTCCGATCTACCCGACGTGTCTTAGTCTCCCCCCAGATGTATTACGTAAGAAATTCGCCCCTCTTATACCTCTCTAATTTGGGTTATCAACTGATCCTCGTTCAACAATGGCGACCCCAACACTCCCCACACAACCCGTCGCCAATGCCCTTCCTATCCCCGCACCTTCCCCAGCCAAGAAGAAACAGCCATACCCTTTCTATCTTGGTGGTGTCGCAGCGACCATCGCTGCATCTATTACCCACCCCCTCGACCTCACCAAAGTCCGTTTACAAGCCTCGGGCGATAAACGCATGATCGACTCCATAAAGAAGACCGTCAGAACAGCTGGTTTCAGAGGTCTTTATGATGGCATTACAGGTACTTGGATGCGACAGATGAGCTACAGTCTCTGTCGCTTCTGGGCATACGACGAGAGCAAGAAGATCCTGGGCGCAAATCCACAGTCCCCCCCCTGGGTCTTAGCCGCCGCCGGTGTCATGGGTACGTTATGCCTCACAAATCGCCTTTTCGGCGCCGCCCTGACCTGACCTTGTAGCTGGCAGCATTGCTGGTGTGGTCGGTAACCCTGGTGGTACGTATCCTCTTCCATCCGTCCTCTCCCTTTTCTCAATCCTCCCACAGAGGTCGTCATGGTGTGTATTCCCCACCTGCTTAATATCACATGCCCTCACGCGTTCCTTCCATTCTTACCACATCACGTGATCGTCTTCTCATGCTTCCGTCTTTTCCGTGTCCTCGTGCCTGCACACTTCATCCTTTTGCCGTTGTCTATCTAGGTTCGCCTCCAAGGCGACTTTGCCAAACCTCCTGAGAAACGTTTCAACTACAAGCATTGCTTCGATGCACTCTTCCGTGTAAGTGCTTTTGTTTCTTTCATTGTTTCTTCCCTTGCATTCTTGTCACATCCCGTTCCTTCCTCGTGTTTTTCGTTCCCGTGCGACACTACACGGTCGCGTCCCGTTCCGTGAACTTGCAAGGTCCATGTCCGTGTTGTTCCGAAAGAGGCGTCACGAACACCCTTTGGATAGGTCCATTCCGCGCCAGGCAGTCCGGTATTCCGTCTTCATTCAAACACCATCGCGCAGAGAAATCTTTCGGGCCCGGCATGGAACATCGGTCTCGTAGAAGGTGACAATGATAGCGATGCCGCCCAGCAAGAGAGAACATACGAGCCATTGCAAGAGTATCAAGGATAGCGGGAGGCAAAGAGGAGCAGAACTTATCGAGGCAGAAAAAAACATTGCTTTTATATTCGGCATGACGTCGCTTATCCAGCTCATTCCCGTTGTGTGCAACCCATCGTGGTGCGTTACCTCCGCATCGCGCCGCACAACCGTGGGAAGCGGTCCGTTCTATTACCTCAGTCTCTAAGCTCTTTCTCGCGTCGTGACGTGATGGCCTCGGCGATGCATTTCTGCCCCCTCTGGCACCTTTGCCATTCTCTAGGATTGGGTCGGTGGTATCACCGGTGGTCGCTCAGGGTCCCTGCCTCTGAGGTTGTGTACTAGCACCGTCAAGTCTGGGAATTTGGAAGTGTTGACACGAACTGGCGCTGAAATAGCCGCGGTGTCCACCAAGGTAAAAAAACTGGTTGACGATACGAAGGCGAGCGTAAGGACGACCCGACGAGAGGCGACGAATCAGGGTACCTTTTTTTATCGCGATACTGTTGTCGGCCGGAGGACGGACAACCCGGATCAGCATTGTGGTCTTCCGAACCTGTTGCCAATGCAGTGACTGGGTCACTCCTTTACAATATACCATTTTTCTTATTTATTCTCTTTTGCTTCACATCTTTATTCATTTCTTTCTGCCTGGAGAGACTTAACGGGACGCTAACATTTTCCCTGTTTCTCTCTGTTTGTCGGGGTGCTGGCTGCTCGCGTGGGATGGTTCCGATATACGATCTTGGCTCGAATAGATGGTTCGCGAAGAGGGCCCTGCATCACTCGCCCGTGGTGTTGGCCCGAACGTCTTCCGAAGTGTACTGATGAACTCAAGTCAGCTCGCCTCGTAAGCACCGTCCAGCCTCAAACATGTTCTACTTTTAACCCAGCACTTAGATATGACTTCTTTAAGTCTGAGCTTTTGAAGACACCCTACTTCGAGGACAACATCTACTGCCACTTTACTGCCAGTTTCGCCGCTGTATGTTCTTTATTCGATTACTTATTGACTTGGAAGGAGATGTTGACGCAGTGGATGTGACAGGGGACGGTAGCCACTACCGTCTGTTCACCCGCTGACGTCCTGAAGAGCCGCATCATGAACGCGAGCGGACCTGGATCTAGCGTGCGTTTTGTGTCTACATTCTCTGACGCACTGACTATATGCTCTCCACCTCCATGCAGTCGACACTCGGGGTGATCCGAGCATCGCTCGCGAACGAGGGCCCGATGTTCATGTTCAAAGGCTGGCTCCCCGCATGGACGCGTCTTCAGCCTACAACAATTCTCATTTTCCTGACACTCGAGCAGCTGAAGCGCACGGTGGACTGGCAGCGGGGCACGTTGTGAAGATGCACCAACCGTCCTTGCACCTGTGAAAGGTGTCTCGCGTTCATTTTGCACCCGTTTACCCCCCTTTTTTTGTCTTTCTCTCTCTCTCTCTCTCTGTAGCGTGGTTACGACCCTTCCGAACCTCTTTCCCTGTGTATCCACCAATTGCTCACCCTTGTTTATTTTGATCCAATCGTTGGTGGTTTCGTTCCTTCTGTGCGATACCATGCATACATTGTACTTAGATTCGTACGATGTACTGTGGAGGGCATGTGACGAGCGGATCGGATGGAAGACGCGTGTATACGACCAATGCACCTCGATTATTTATTAATATTACAGATTCCGGACAAACCGAGAGTACCGATGTACTCACATTCTTCTTGAACTCGGTGATCTTTCCACACAATCACTGACGCTCCTACCCACCGCTGACAGCGTGTTCGAGCTGAGCTACAAGAAATTCCCTCTACACAAGATCCCATTTTATCAGATTCCCCATCACATAATGTCCCTGGCATCGACAGCGCCGTTGTGTTCGAGAAAGAGATCCTTGCAATTTCAGTAACCACCTCGTCCTGTCATGGCTTGACACCCCTTGAGGGTCTTCCCCACGAGAATCACACCCGAGGAATGGGACCTGCCACTAAGCCTGGACGAGACGAGACAATGGCTCCTCTACACTCTGCAATCCAACTCAATTAGGTCTAATGCGTGTAGTCTGACTGATTTGCAGATGACTGGTGCCATACGGGATAATCATGCAGACGACCCCAAACTTTGACCAACGTACATAGATAGCCTACGGGAGAGATCGGCCATGTGATACGGACCAACAATGTTCTGCTCATATATGATTAGCTCTCCTGACCCCATTCCGTCCCGACATTCCTGCCTGCCTCCACGCAATCACCGACACTCACACCCGCCACGCCCGCACCTACAACTTCCATCCGACCGTTCCACGGTTCAGACGCAAGCACCCTCTTCAGTTCTTCCATCCGTTGTACATGACCGATGGAATACGTCGGTATGCATCCTACGTTGGTGCAAACTTTGACAAACAGGGGGGATGGAAGGGGCCGACCGAGCTGATGAGAGAGCTCAGAAAGAAGGGCGGGAATATCGACTTGTGGAGGAGAGCTCGGGTCGGAGATGTAGGGACCGCCGAGCATCACCGTCATCTTGATGATGTCTTGGTCGTCGGAAGTGGTGTCCTGAGCTGCAGTCGAGCATGAATCAAAGACACAACCTAGGATGCCCGAGCCTTTGGTTGTGGAGTAGCCGTCTACCGGTCGGGATACGAGGTAGCCAAACCCAGCCGGGTGAAGTTCAGGCGACGGTGGTGAAGGAAGAGAGAATACGAGGTTGACGACGGTCACGGAAGAGCAAGTGTTGGCGGTGAGATGAGGGAGCGGGGTTGCTGGTGAGAGTATCCCTTCCAACGCATCGAGTGGAAGGGCAGAGACGACGTGCGTTGTGAATAGGGTTTCGGATGATGTCGTTATCTATACAGAGTTTAGAAATGCGACGTGGCCTCGATGAGTATCATCACCTCGAATCGATCTTTGCTCGTGTCGAGGCCAAGCCCCGTAACTTTTACCCCACCATACATCTGTATGTTGGGCTGTTTCTGAAGGTAATTAACTAGGGCATCGACAAGCATTGCGATGCCATCCTTGAAAGTGTACACAGAGACACCACGCATCATGTCCTGCAAGTTTCCCAGTTCATAAGGCGGGTCTTGTTCGGATTGCAGCTTCTTCGGCGCGCGGAAGAAGCCAAGCAGGACAGAACCACGTCCACGCTCTTCCGCATCCCACATGGAAGGAAAGACGGAACGCAAACTAAGTTTACGTGCGTCTGCAGCATATATACCATGGATGAGAGCGCTCCCGAAAACGCGCGCAAACTCGGCACCAAATCTTCTGGTGAAAAAGGCGTCTACTGATTCGTCTTCGACCCCTGGTGGTCTGTTATCCCGCCAGAATGGTTCTAGAGGAACCGAAGAGAGGAGTATGCGACCAATATGCGCTGCCGAAGCTTGGAACGAACTGATAATCCCCAGCGGAGAGGTTGGGATGCGGTGGATTCCTTGCGAACCGGGGACATGCAGGAAACGATTTTTTGCAGCGGCGGAAGTCTTGGATACACTAATGATCGATGGAGTCAAGTCCAGAAGATGGATCTATGTCCGCAAGAGCGATAAGTAACGCTACCGGATCAGAGATTGAAAACGCACTAATTCAAGCACGCTAGGAGCATTAGGGCGTAGAGTTCGCGGACCTGCTTCGAAGAGGACGTTTGCCTCCTCTTGAGTTCTGGAAGGACTGGTGTAGTCAAATTTGACTCTCTCCGAATGTGCCCAGCCCCCGAAACGCGTGTCCTTGTTTATGATGGTAATGAGCGCGGCCGGAAAACGTCGAG
Source organism: Boletus pseudo-olivaceus (assembly GCA_038092955.1). Lineage (NCBI taxonomy): Eukaryota > Fungi > Basidiomycota > Agaricomycetes > Boletales > Boletaceae > Boletus > Boletus pseudo-olivaceus. The sequence goes on along the minus strand of JBBPRI010000088.1, from coordinate 27,479 downwards.
ATAGGTGAAATGCAGCGGAAAGGCCGGTCAAACCACCGCCAAGTACTGCTATAGACTCGGGCTGCATCATGGGGAGCTGGGCGACGGGCCATAGCTACAAGCTTTAGAAGTGCTAATCACACTGGCAGGCTGCGAAAGTTCCCACCAGTGTGTTCTCAGGGACCCGCGGCCGTCCCCGGGCACCGAGTAAATCCAACTTGCCCGAGGAGAAGTTCGTCGCCTGGTCTGGTGAGTCGTGACCAGACCGTACTCGAAATGTGGACGGGGTAAGAGGCACGGCGGTGGTTCCCAACAAGACGTGTGTTCCAAGCAGGCATGTGACACAACGATGAACGTACGTATGTTTGCCGCACGGATTACGTCGAGGCAGACAGTGACGAGTCCAATTGTTTGACTCAGAGAGAACACATTGATATGGATAGTATCCGCTTGTTCGACGGGCCGGGGTGTTTTGTTCGCTCCCAAAAAAACCAACGTATGTACAGCTTGAAAAGTGTTAATCACAGGCTGCGATTCCCAGCATTGAGGAAACATGTGAATATAGATCTTAAGGGTGATTTTGTTCTCAAGAGACCCGCGGCGAATGATAAATTTTAGGGTAGCGCCGATAGCGTAGTATCTGAGATTAGCGGTGAACGACTTATCCATATGATGGTACGAGTTTGGAAATCTCACACCGTACCCGTACTAACCCGCCATACCCTTACACCACACCCGTACTATACCCTAGCGGCAATCCCCGGTGCAGGGCTTCCGGTAAATCCAGTCCCCGAAAAGTTTGTCCCCAAGGCACCTCCTTACTCATGTCCTTGCCGCCAGCTTGTTCCGGTCTGAGCAACGTTCCCTTTACCGGGCCGAGGTTCGTCAATTATGGGCGCATCAAAGCAGGAATCTCTTCCGACACAGCTTACTAACCTCCGGAGGACAGATACTTACCATCGTTGGTCTTCTCGTGCTGACCACTGCCTGATTGTGCGTGCGGCTCTTGGACGCCTCTGACGTTGCACGAATGATTTCGTGGTGCGTGCTCCCGGACGATTGATATCCCCTTCTAGTAGCTCAGTCATTATAAAGGCCCTTGCCTTGAGCATGTCATTCATCAACCATCCCAAGTCACCGACCGCGCCTTTCACCAAGCATGGCCTCTACCGTTCTCGAGTTCCCTCCTCTCGACTACTCACTCTTGTTCCCTGACTTGATTAACTTTCATATGGAAAGAAACCCCTCTTTTCCAAACTTCGTCTACACGAATGAAAGGGTTCCCGACACACTGACTGAAATCTCGTTTCTCGAATTCGGTCGAGCTGCTCACCGAGTCGCACATGCTCTTCGCCCCTCTCGCCAAGGTGTAGATGGAGAGGTTGTAATGGTTATTGCTAATACGGACACATTATTGCATCATGCTGTTGTCGCGGGTTTGTCAATCGCTGGATGGGTTGTAAGTTGCGTTCATATCATTCTTTTTCGTAGCCCTGTTCTCACAATCGAGCATAGCCATTCCCGGTCTCGTCTAGGAATTCTGCTGCGGCTGTTGTTAACATGATAAAGAAGACCGATTGCACACGTATCGTAACGCTTGATCACGCTCATAAAGGACTTATCGATGATATCCACCGCGAAAGTGACGGCGCCCAGATGACTGTTTATGAACTCCCTACACTGCGTTATGCTTTTCCGAAGCTTGGGCAGGAGGTCGCGGCTGACCCCTTCATTCCGTACCCTCCCCCACTGAAACGTCCAGATTTGGATTCCCCAGCTATCTACATTCATTCCTCGGGTAGCACTGGATTCCCTAAACCCATTGCTCACAGCCACAGAATTCAAATCCAATACTTGGCGCAGCGTATGTTACCTTGCGCTGCTTGACGATATCCCCTACTCATTATTTGCAGCCTCTATCCGTCCATATGCTGAATTTCTTCCCCCGCGTCGGATGGCTTCAATGTCGCTGCCCCCATTCCATATCTTCGGTATCGTCACCCAGCTCTATGCACCAATTACGTGCCTTATTTCTACTGTGGTTTATCCCCCGCGCACGGAGAACGATCCACTTGCCCAGCCAGTGATATCTACGAGCGACAACATAGTTGAATGCCTCAAGAAGATCGAATGTAGCGCCCTCATGACAGTCCCGACATTGCTCGAACAGATTGCCACGTCAGAGGAGGCTATCGAGATCCTGAAGAGATTAGAACTCGTGGTACGTGCAATCTAATGCAATCTATCCATTCTCTGGCTCAGTGCCTCCAGACCTTTGGTGGTGGCCCTCTACCTATCAAGGTTGGCGAGCAGTTGTGGGCTGCTGGAGTACAAATCGCCAGCGGTTATGGCGGGACAGAATTCGGAGTTCCTGTGGGAATTGTTCGCAAGCAAGATATCGTTGACGGTGATTGGATGTGGTTGCATTTCCCAGATGACATGAAAGTCAGGTGGGTTCCACAAGAAGACGATGCATATGAATTGCATATTTTGGTCGGTATTCACGCTGTGATGGTTTCGGGAAGTGCTAATAATCTTGATCAGACGACCGAACAACACCAGATGGCGGTAGAGAATATACCTGATGTGAAGGGATACGCCACTGCGGACGTCTTCGTGAAGCACCCAACTAAGGACTTATGGAAGATGTAAGTTGCCCAGCTGGTCTACACTAAAGTGGTATTCATACCCATGTTCCTCGATATGGTAGTGTTGGAAGGGCCGATGATGTCATCATTCTTACGTCTGGAGAGAAGACGGTTCCTGCTCCAATGGAGAGCCTCATCGGGTCTTCCCCACTAGTACAGGGTGTTGTCATGTTCGGGCGGGAGCGAAATCAAGTTGGTGTCCTCATCGAGCCTCACCCAGGGCATGCTATCGACGTCAACGACGAGAAAGCCGTGGCCGAGTTCAGGAATCAAATTTGGTATGTACTTCATCTATGACTGGGCAAACTCGTTGACTGAAGTGAGAAAAAGGCCTGTGATCGAAGAGGCCAACAGACCGTCACCAGCATTCAGTCGTATTTTCAAGGAAATGATTCTGATTACGAGTGGTGACAAGCCTATGTTACGTGCTCCCAAGGGTACTGTTCAACGCAAAGCAACTCTCACTGCTTACGAAGCAGAGATCAACGCATTGTGAGTCGTTGCACTACGTGTGTGCAGACACGGATTTAGACTCTCCGAAGATACGATACTGTCGAAGCAAGTTCGGTGGGTCCAGATGGCTTGGCTGGTCCGTCAGCGTGGACTAGCGAAGTGGTCGAAGAATGGTTGTTGGAACATGCTCGTTCCATCAGCCCCAGTGGTCATGTTGATCCCCACGGTGACCTTTTTGCTCAAGGCTTTGATAGGTGCGCGGTCTCGTAAGATAACGGAGTTGAAGACGTCGCTCACACCGTGTTTTTTCTTTTTCGCAGTTTGAGCGTCACATATCTTCGAAATCGGATATTGGGTGCCCTGCGGAAATCGTCAGACCCAGAGATCAAGAAAGCTGCTGCCCACGTCCCTCCCAACATCATTTTTGAAAACCCGACGATTCAACTACTCGGTTCGCGTATCGCCGCTCTCGTCAACGATAACGGTACTGGACAGGTGGTAGATTTCATAGAGCAACACAAGCAAGCCATCAATGCTATGATCGAGAAATACTCCATAGGGTTAGGCGGACCTGTTGACGGTGTGTTGCAGAGTGGCCAATTGATCGAGCCTGCCGTTGTACTGCTCACTGGAACTACGGGCGGTCTCGGATCTTTCTTACTCTCAGAGCTTCTGAAGAGCCCTGCGGTTCAGTGCATCTTCGCTTTCAATCGTCCCTCTTCTACAAAATCGATCGAGGAACGACAAAAGTCGGCTTTCGGAGATAGGGGACTTCCGATCGACCTGTTGAACTCGGATAAGCTTGTCTACGTCGAAGCCGACGCGTCCCTGGAGAAGTGTGGCCTGTCTCCAGTTCAGTATGAAGAGGTAGGGTTGACCTGATGGGTCGCCAGAGACACACCCACTGACATATCCTTTGCAGATCAGAACTTCTGTCACGTTGATCATACACAACGCGTGGCGCCTCGACTTTAACTTGGCGATATCTTCCTTTGAGGACAGCATCCGGGCGTCGCGGAATCTGGTCAGCCTCAGCCTAGAATCACCCAAGAATCAGAATCTCCGCTTCTTGTTCACTTCTTCGATCGGATCTGCGCAGTCATGGGATAACTCGAAAGGTCCTTTCCCAGAGGAAGTCCAACTTGACCCTTCTGTTGCCGTCGGAGCAGGTTATGGAGAGGGCAAATACACCACTGAACGGGTGAGCCACGATGCGATAACGAATCAGACGACCAGTGCTGATATGGATCGATAGATTATTGTGAAGAGTGGCCTACATGCGACTTCCCTTCGCATCGGTCAAATCGCTGGTGGACTGGGTGGATCTTGGGCCACGACGGATTGGTTCCCGATCATTGTCAAATCCAGCATTGCCCTCGGTGCGCTCCCTGAGGCCGCCGGTGTGAGTGACATGATAGATTTTACACGTCGACGAGCGTGCGTGCTCATGACGATCTAGGTCGTGTCGTGGCTACGCGAGGAAGAAGTGGCCTCTGCCATTTTGGAGGCGGCGTTTGCCAGAGAGGCGCCACCACCCGCGCTGAACATTTTCAACCCTCGCAGCGTCCGTTGGGCAGAGATCATTGCTTTCGTGCGACGCTCGATCATCAAGCGAAAGGCACTAGTAGGAGGCGACGTCCTCCCGATCGTTCCATTCGGGGACTGGTTTGCGCTGTTGGAGAAGAAGGCGGAAAACGCATCGGAAGACGACTTGGCGAAGATCGTGAGTATAAATTCAGATTCAGATGGTGACCCAGTGCCTGTATTGAGCATCGCTACGACACAGCCGGCCATCAAGCTGCTCGAGTTCTTCCGCGCGTTGGCACGGGGAGACCAGGCCATCCGGAGTTTGGGGGCTGGTACCACGGAAGCGGCGGGGATGACGAACTTTAGTACCACCAAGGTGCAGCAAGTCAGTCCGACGATGGCGAACATGCGGGCGATTGGCGAGGTCGAGGCAGATGCGTGGGTGGGGTACTGGATTTCGAAAGGTGCCTTCTGAAGCAGAGTCGACGCGATACGAATATACGATAGGTTCTGGGCTGTGAGGTCGGGTATTTGTAACACTAGTGTACGGGGATGATATTTCGACGAGGCATTGTTTACCGACAGTATCGTGAAAGAATGGATTCATAGGGTAAACCCCCCAACAGAGGTATAAAAGGTGGACCGGTCAATGGTGAAAGGAGGTAAAGAACAGCGAGTAGACACAGCAGGACAACATCGGATACAGCCGAAAGCGAAGAGAGAGTACGTACAATAAATGTCTATGGGTTCGACCACTTCGACGTGGGGACGCCGTCTTCTCCAGTTTACAGTAAAAATCTACGACCCATACGAAAAGAATGTGACCCGCCGTCACGGTCGGTGCATTCTGTTCGCCGCACCCACCGAGGAGGCGAGCACACCACCGGTGAGATGCTTCGCATCTATGCAGATCTAGACTCGGACTCGGACCCAAGGGACTCCGTTTCCACGTCGGTCCGTTCTGCACGCCTGTTCCGCTCCCCCATCTCCGCCTCTGGAATCTGTCAATCGAATGGTTTTCCTGTCAGCACGCGGCCCCCTCCGGGTCCGGGAATCCGACACGACTCACTGCATAGGACTTACCGGCAAGCGGAGAATGTAGCCAACGAGCATCGTGCACGTCGCAACGATGAATACAGTGCGTAAGCTCGCCGAGTACGCGTCCCGTGCGGCGTGCTGGAGGTCTGGAGGAAGCGATCTCACCAGACTGAGCGATCGTCGGATCTCTGAGATGATCTTCGAATTTTTTCATTTTTTTGTGTTGATTTTATTTCCCGTCATTCACGATCATCGTCGGCGGTCGGTGAGATTGAACGACAGTATCAGTAAAAATGTTGCACGCGTCACATACACGGGAAAACGAAAACGAAAACGAAAGCTGACCTTTTCCGCGCCGGGGACGTGTATACGCCGACGTAGCTCGGCGTCGAGCCGGGACTGGAAAACGGCAGAGGCGATGGCAACGCTGGATACTTGTCCTTGAGTATGAAATTGGTACACACGAAAGGTGAACATTCATTTTCCGAGTCATTCACGCCCAGCGGTGCTCACCGAGTGCCCTGAAGAGCTGTGCAACCGCCGTCCCAAAAGGTATCGAAGCGTCTGCGAACACGAACACGAACACGTTCAGGTTTCCTCCGCGACAATCGCGCATCTCCCAACGTACCTGGCAAGTGCGCCTGTACCGCGACTAGACGAAGAAACCAATAGACAAAGCCCGTGAGTAATCGATCACTGAAAGGGACCTCGAAAGAATTCCATACTCATCACTGTCACAAACACGATTGCGTTCCCAAAGCCGATCGGAAAGACACTGAACCACTTTGGAACGAACCCCGAATCCTCTCGCATGAGGATGATGGGAATGAGGCCACAGAGTGGAAGGATACCAAAGACGAGATTGAGGGCCGTGTATTTACCCGTTCGATGAATCCACCAGCTATGTGTAGCGCCAGTAGATAAACTGCTGGGAAGCAAGGAAAAGCTACAACGTACCCTGACACAAACGAACCCAAACCCATTGCAACGCTGTGTGGAAGCAAATGGAGCCCTGCATCCACCGAAAACGGGAGTCTTTAATACCCGATACGTTAATGTGAGCTACAGTCGACACACCAGCAATGGATGCACTATCCAAAGACACCGTTTGAAACCACAGCGGGATAAAGTACATGATGGAAAAGTTGCAAACCGCCGTAAAATAGTTACTCAAGTTCACAAGGACGGGTACTTTCTCTCTGAAGAGGGAAGGTGGCAGGATGGGCTCCGAAGCTATGTAGGATTCAATCACAAGCAAAAATCCCAAGGAAAGAAGGGAAAGTGTCAGCGGAATGATGACCAGTCCATCTGTCCACTGCCAAAGATCATGAAACCCGAGAGATGGCGGTTAACATAGGAAATGACTCACAGGAAGATCTTCGTTGAATTTCATGCTGAGCCAAGTGAGTGTCGATCCAATCTAGCGCGAGATAAGTCACGCAGCCATGAATGAAACGCACACGATGACCATACCGTCAAAAAGAGCGCAAACAAGCCTCCAAAGTCGATTCTAGATAAAACCTCCTTTGCACTCTGACATTGATCCTACAGAACATAACTTCGATACCTGCGCGTATGTACAACGATGAAGGCGAGATACTCACTGGTGTCACATAACGCAGTATGTTCGTGACGACGACCAATACCAATACAAAGAGCGGCACCTGACATATAAACGTGATGCGCCACCCAAATCTCCAACACAGTGAGCCTACCCCATCCAACGAACCAACGCACACCAACGAGAAATAACATACAAATCATTCAAAAGACCGCCAATGGGTCCACCGAGCCCTAACCCAACCTAGCACAAGGGTCAGAGAAGTGTATCGTACCCATGACTGAACAGACCGCTCACGGCTAGAGAGAGATTGCATAATGCTTGAGGTAAGCCGCGTTCCTGGACGACAATGATTAATGACTGTCAGAATGCGACGAGATGGACCGTGAACGCACTCGGATACTGTACATGTCAGCCGAGATGATCCTTGATTCACGTAGTTGAGCAAATCATGGTCGTTCACGAGAACATGTACTTGCATGGAAAGCAACTGGAGCGCACCCGCGCCTATTCCAGCTATCTGAATGACCCATCAAAGTCTGTATCACGAAGGAAGGCCGAGAGACAGGAAAGTCTACATACGAAACGCGCGACAGCCAGTTCGATCATATCTCTGGAAACCCCGCAGAGAAAAGTGCCGAGAGCGGTCGCAAGTAAGGCAATTTGGCACGCCACCCGCCGGCCGAGGATAATACATAGCCGTCCATAGAGAGGCGTGAAGGTGCAGCTTGAGAGCAGATATCTGAGAAGGCAAATGTATGTGTGTGAGCAACGGGTTTCTGAGGCGTGGACCGTACGCAGTGCCAATCCAACTGGCTTGGTTTGATTCTTTGAATTCTGATGTAATCGAGGGTAGGACTATGAATAGTACCCATTAGAGGCGAACGAGTTCACGACCTCGTGAGGCATCTCACGTGTGGCCACCATGGTTACTAGAGGAAATTTTGAATGATTAAAAGGTGGTCATTGTCAAAGCTCTGAGTGGCATACAGTTCAAATTCTGACAATTGTTAATGACACCATGAAGTTGGGCCTCAAAACGAAACTGGCTCACACACAAGAACGTCCCGACCCACAAAGCTACCAGGATACAGTGTCTAGTCGACCGGGAGATTTCATGAGATTCTAGAGGGGCATCTTTACTAGCCTGGGCGTTTGGAAGTAGCGGACTGCGCTCGGTGTTATTGCTATCCGGGCCCGTGGGCATGATCATGATCAGATTGTTTGATGACCTTCTCAACAGCGAATGCTGAGTCGTTGCGAAAGACGTGGGAAAGGCATTGCTTTAGGACTATATAATAAAATATCGGCTGACCGACGCTCGCGAGGTCTTCGGTTCACTGAAATGATTACGATACCGTCGCCGTGTCACCTACATCATGGTAGTGGCACATCAGTTGAAGTGGAACTTCTTCAAGGGCGACCTGGGACATTCTGGTCAGCGGTCCTGCTGCAAGCTTGAAATTGCGGCTCCCTTGGGACCTAACTCGAGGGGGTGGCCCAGCTGGGGGATCGAAATGTGGAGCTTCCAATCAAAGATCTGCGGCAGGACTTCCGAAACGACCCACCAGTATCAATTAAGTAGTACTGAACTGAACGTGCACTGGAGTTGCATGAGCTCGATAATCGATTTTAACGAGTGGAGATAGCGAGGCCCTGGCAGTCAAAATATTTGCGGCCTGCAGTGACAGGGGAAGACCATTCTGTGCGCCCCCGAGTGATTTACTGATGTATTTTCTGGTACGTGTTATTCCTACTCATGTTTCAATATGCCCTCACACATCATCGCATGCTAGCACGGTGCTGGTTTCGTGCGTTGTGGGTCCCATGAATGGCAACTCCTGGTATATGGACTAACATTGGTGCTACTAGCTCTGCACCTGGACCGTTCCTGCAGCCCTGATATGATGTCGACTTCCCAAGTCCGAGTGGATCGGAGTCCCAGAGTACTTTTGCGCCATCATGGAGGTCGTCGTGGGTTTCCGATTAATACTCGACCGCAGACTGAAATGAGGCGTTCAATCAACTCGGAATCCCAACCCTTGTCGATATCGATGTGTTGTCGTTTGGTAGCTGGCATCTCTTATCTCTACGGGTCGGGTGCCACGGATGGTCCCGGGTACGAATCTTTCGAACTTTCCACATCTCTGGAAATCAAACTTTGATTCAAATTTACCAAAAGATGCCCGTTGAAACGTTGAAACGTTGACTGGTGATGTGAATCATGTAATGAGGGCCACCCGGCGGATCACTGAAACGAGAGGACCAAATTTTACGGACTTTGAGGGCAGCGCTTTATTCTCGATTCAGCGACTGCGGTCGGTATCACCATGGCGGAGATATGCGAGTCTTGAAAGTGGGGGGGGGGGGGATTTAGTAGTGAAAGGCCGGAGATGCGTACGGTTTTCCCGGCACCCACAAAGTTGCACGATACATATTTCCATGTCCCCGGAGAGGTAGTCTTTCCCTTACTTCAAGCTTGCATCATCGATGGGATGCATCGGAACCTTCCTTGCGATCAAATCTTAACCAAAAATTGGTCGAACTTGATGTGTGCGGATGCATCAAGAACAAGTGAACACAAGTATTACATACGTCTACAGAAATCCATTTGTTATTCAAGACATGGTTATCCCTCCATCCACGGCAATCTATGTTGAGTTCATTCAGCATACCATCCCGATCCAACCAGTCAGAAAAAAAATGGAAATCGGAACTTACACATTGCCCTGGTCAAGTCAGCCATCAGAAAACGTACGGCCACTGTAATGAATGATGTACGTACCAGTTACCAAGTGTGCTTCCTTTGAGGCGAGGTAGCTAACGAGGTTTGCAACATCTTCCGGGTGACCGTCGGCCTTGATGGGTCTCATCCTGGTGACGGCCTGTTGGGGGCATGAGTATGGAGTCGGTGGGATGAAGGGCAAGAGACCAGCCAACTTACATCCGTGATCCATTCGAGGGATTCTTTATCCACAGCCGCAGGGGCCTCGACCTTTCTGAAGTAGTCCACTGGCCAAACTGAGTATCAACGCAAAGATCACATTTTACGTCCAACACTTACGCATTGGCGTTTCGATGACACCGGGCGCGTATGAATTCACCGTAATGCCGTATCGCCCAAGTTCCAGTGCTGATCCGGTCAGGAATACGTTCGAGAGACAAGAAAACATGATCTTCACCAGCTGTCTGTGTGAGGCCCCTGATGGCCCACTTGCTGGCGCAATAGGGAGCACACAATGGATATCCCATTTTTCCCGCAACGGAGCTGGCGCCAAGTATCCTCCCACCACGGCCTTGCTTGATCATCTGTGCTGCCGCATGCTTGTAACACAAGAAAGGTCCCCGCGTGTTGACGGCCATGACGTACTCCCAATCATCTAACCCAGCTGGGGCACGGCCGATATTGTCTCAGTACAAGCTACGAAAAAGCTAGGCACTGACATACTTGATGTCAACGGCGCCGACGTATGGACGCCCGCATTCGCTACCATCTGTCGAGGGGCATAATTAGGAAATCAGTGTACCACCCGGCGCCGAGGTACTCACAACGTCCAGACCTCCGAGTTCTTTGACGGCCCCCTGCACCATCCCTTTCACTTCCTCTTCGTGACTCACATCTGCAAGCACCAAGGTTGACTTTCGGCCGATCTTGTCGATTTCGTCGGCAAGAACACCCAGCTGGTCACGTTGGGATGAAATGTCGTTCAAAGCGATGTCGAAGCCATCTCTGGCAAGACGGAGGGCGATACCGCGTCCAATACCCTGGGCTGATCCAGTGATGAGGGCGACTCCTTTAGTGATCAACATGAAGGCTTAAAGTGTGGGTTGGAATACGAGCTGCGGTCAGTCAGTCGAGGCGGTCGACCTTTTTATCTTCTGCGATAACGTGGGGGCTGATGGCATGTTTACGCTGACGAGCTTGTGGGAACATCAAATTTGCGCCGGTGAAGCCATGAATCATGAAACAGTATCAGATACACAGACGTTGGTGTGATGCTATAGTGTAGCACATTGCAATCGGGGCATGAGTGCCGTCACCGGAAGTTACTGAATATGCCGTACCTGCGCAGTAACGCCAACTGGAAGTGTCTCCTTTGGACTCTTTGGACTGCCTAGGGGAATACGTGTCAGGACTTCAGTGGTATTAACATGGCGACTCACATCGGAATAGAGCAGACTTGAACAACCCTGGAAAAAACGCACATAATTGACAGGTATGACACGAACAACCTGTGTGCACGCCAGTAATAATTTCTACAACCAGTAACGTAATGGTCGAGGCAGCACAGCTAAACTCATCACTCACATCAGATGGCTTTGAACTTCCCCGCAGCGCTGAGCGCTACAATCTTACCAAAACGGTCTGAGGATTTGAGAAATCAGCGGTACGGAGACGGTTGTACCTCGTTCCTCACTCTAGTCAGGACCTGACAGGATCCGTATTCCGTAGAGATGGTTGACGATGCTTCAAACGCTCTACAAACGCCCCACCGGGCCCGGGCGCCACTGAAACCGAAATTTCTTTGTCAAGGAATGAATTTGAGTTACAAACACAGGAATGAACACAATGTGATCAAAGTTACCATTATACTTGATACCGACTTATTGAGGTTTATATTGCTATCCTGGTTTGGGAATCCCATGATTCAGGTGCGCCAGGCGCTGAAAATAGTCTGAATCACCCCGACTTTGGGCACCTATGTGCATGATGGGCCAGCAAACAGATAATGCAAAAGACATTTCACTTCAATACTATGCTTTCCAGTTGAGTGGTTTTGATACCCATGGCGTTTCCAGGATCTATGAACTTGATGCGTTGGGGAACAGAGGTAGATGAACAGATTGAGCGTGCTCAAAAATGACGCCATGCCCGCCTCTCTGCAATACAGACCTAATGATGCGCATCAGGTATACCGGTAGTGGGCTTCAAAACAGCGAATGCAGAGAAGTGACCTACTCAGTCGATGTTGAAGCAGGCAGAGTTCCCTCGAATCACGGTGCAGAATTGAGCAGTCAAGGCGACTCGAAACCACCAAAACCCCATACAAGACACGCGACCTTGCCACCTTGCCACCATCGCCCTTGTTTTAAACCGACAGTAGTAGCATATCATCCTCGCATGTTTTGCCAGTGGTTCTCAGCGGGCCGGGTACAATTTAAATTTCTCCCACTCCGGTTCTGCAAACGGTGGCCGACTACTTTTAGACACACCCCCGACTGGGGATGGATATGATAACTCTGGGAGAAATCCGACCGACAGCCGTCATCCCTTCACACTGGAAATGTCGGCGAGCCAAGATTGCATCCTTCGAGAACAGCGTCCTGTTGAGCCTCTTATCCCCCCTCTCGATGTGTCTCTCAAGTTATCGGAGAAGCAAATCACGTTCTTGCTTCATGCGATCCGTGGTGTGAATTTGGATGCCGTCGACGCTGAGGGAGAGATAAGAAGACGTATCCTCGAGATTCAGAGCAGGTGCGTTGTCTCATTCATGCACTACAATTCGCCGCAGGTGTCGCTCATCGTCGATCGTTTCTCAGAGCATAGTGTGTCATGATGACTTCCAGTATAACTTTTCCCGCCTGATGTCTCATATTTCGTAGCGAGGCCTACCCTTATCCATGCATCCGTGCATTTCGCTATGCTTCGCTCTTCATGTCCGAAAGCGAAACATTCCCTCACATCCTGAAAGCTAGTCAAAGTGCCAGACAAGCCAACGCACCCTTGCTTCTCGACATTGGCTGTTGTAGTAAGTCGTTCCTCCGCCCCTGTTGGACTGTTTGATGTAACCCTTTCATGAACAAGTGGGCACGGATCTGCGTCATCTGGTCGGATCAGGATACCCCTCGTCGTCCGTAATCGGATGTGATTTACGACAAGACTTTATCGATCTGGGTCATGCACTCTATGCCGATCGGGACACCTGCCCAATCCCATTCTTCGTCGCAGACGTCTTCGATATCGCGCTTCGCCCGTTCCCCCAAACAGCGGACAAGATGGGTCTATCACTCAAGGATGTCCGGAGCCTCAACGAGCTTCGCGGACGGCTCAAATACGTCTACGCTGGTTCATTCTTCCATCTGTTTGACGAGGGGACGCAAGAAGCGATTGCGCGGCGTCTCGCGACGTTGCTGGATGTGACGGAAGGAAACGGTCCAGCGGTGCTCTTTGGTAGGCACCAGGCCAAAGCAGAGGAAGGCGTCATCGACGACGCGATGAGGCGGTACGTCGAACAGCGCGTCTTCTTTATCTGCAGGAGTTGTATTGCTCACGACTCGTGGGGGTCCGTGAATACTAGGACACGGTACGCGCATTCGCCGGCGTCTTGGGGGAAGTTGTGGAAGCGGGTGCTGGACGCAGAGAAAATTTCTGTGCGTGTCAACGCGGAATTCCGCTTGGATTACGGGAAAACGGGGGAACTGAAGGAGAAGAGGTGGAATCCGGGCCTGGACACAGAGAGTATGTTTTGGAGCGTCTGGGTGGGATGATCGCATATGTTGTGCAATTTGGAATACCACCGCTGAGCGCTGAGCGATCGTGATGCCATCTGTGCATACCTCGCGCATGTTGCCAATCATTGGGTCAGGACGAGAGAGAGGAAACACAAGGGCTGGGTCAGCCTGGACCTGTTCCGGCTGTTTGCGAGATGCCCACAGACCACGGATTTTGTTGTAAGTTTGCCTCGGATCCTGGTCGTTTGGAGCTGCGATCCGAGGGCGCACACGACTTGGAAGAGGTGCGGGAGAGGTTCAAAGGCAACGGCTTTAGTCGGCCGACGTCCTACACCCAGTCAGTAACATAGTGGTCGAGGCAATACATCGCCCACGTTAAACAGGTTTGAACTTCCCCACCACAATCCCACCAAAGGCATTTCGCCTTCCATAGGAGCCAGAGGAGAGGAAACACTGGGCCGGTAAAGATGCCACCAGTGAGATCTCAGACCCAGCACGCCTTCCCCGTTCCGTGTCGCTAAAAACATGTGTGGTGATCCTGCAGGACGTATCAACGCGAAACAGGAGCTCGCCAAGGTACTGGTTTTCCTGGTTCAAAGTTTCCGTGTCCGTGAAGATGGGCGAGTGGGATGGGCCAGCACTATACGAATATGCGTGTGAAAATGGACTGATGCAACAGAACATGTGCGAGGGCGACCAACTCATCCAACTGGATGGGTACGACAGCTCTGGGAGAAACCCGATCAGCAGCCATCATCTCTTGACTCTGGAAATGTCGGCGAGCCAAGATTGCATGAATCTCTGACCCCTCCCTCTCGATGTGTCCCCCGAGTTAGCTATTGCAGTAAGTCGTCCCTCCGCCCCTGTTTGACTGTTCGATGTAACCCGTTCATGAACTAGCGGGCACGGATCTGCGTCACCTGGTCCAATCCGGATACCCCTCGTCGTCTGTAATCGGATGCGATTCGCAACACCTGCCCGATCTCGTTCGTCGCGGACGTCTTCGACATCGCGTTTCATCCGTTTCCCAAACCAGCGGACAAGGCGGGTCCGTCACTCAAGGATGCCCGGAGTCTCAACGAGCTTCGCGGACGGCTCAAATACATCTGCGCTGGTGCATTCTTGACATCTGTTTGACGAGGGGATGCAAGAAGCGATTGCGCGGCGCTTCGCAACGTTACTGGACGTGACGGATGGGAACGGTCCAGTGGTGCTCTTTGGTAGGCACCATGCCAAAGCAGAGGAAGGTGTCATCAAGGCGCGATGGGACGGTACGTCGAACAGCGCGCGTCTTTCGTTTATCTGCAGGAGTTGTATTGTTCATGACTCAGGGGGTTTGTGAGTGTGGTAGGATACGGTACGCGCACTCCCTGGCGACTTGGGGGAAGTTGTGGGAGCGGCGCTAAGGCCGAGATAACGTTAGCCTCTCCATTTGCACCTTTACTCCCCTCTACGGACGGCTCTGTACCATCCTCGGCCGACGCGCCGCCTGTCAAACTGCATTACTAGCGACCGTCATTGGTACGCTTCTTTGTGAGGTATCTAGAGGTATGGTCGAATTGGCCGTCACGTTCGTACCTACACCCGCCAACGCACCCAGGATCGTCACCGACATGTACCACATTCGGGTACGTTCACAACGTTATCTAGTATCACCCTGCCTCGTGTGGGCCTCTTGACCACAATGCTAAATTGCATGTACTATACAATTGCAGATACATCAAACTACTTTTCATGTTTGTGGGTTCTTTTGCTGGGATTTTTGACTGCCTTTTCAACCTTTTCAGAAAGCTTGATGCCTTTGTCAAGGAAACCAACAATGTGTGATCTTGCTGAGACCTCTGACTTCAAGCTTGTATCACCTCTGAGACATATCGGAACAGGCTTCCTTGCGACCAAATCTTAACCAAAAATTGGTCGAACTTGATGTGTGCGGGTACACCAAGAACAAGTGAACACAAGTATTACGTCTACAGAGATCCATTTATTATTCAGGACATGGTTATTCCTCCATCCACGGCAATCTATGTCAAGTTCATTCAGAATACCCCCCCGATCCAGAAAAATGGGAATCGGAACTTACACATTGCCCTGGTCACGTCAGCCATCAGAAAAAGTACGGCCATTGTAATGAATGATGTACGTACCAGTTATCAAGTGTGCTTCCTTTGAGGCGAGATAGCTGACGAGATTTGCAATATCTTCCGGGTGACCGTCGACCTTGATGGGTCTCAGCTTCGTGGCGATCTATTGGGGACATGATCATGGAATCGGTGGGATGAAGATCAAGAGACCAGCCAAACTTACATTCGTAATCCATTCGAGGGATTCTTTATCCACAGCCGCAGTGGTTGAGATGTTTCTGAAGTAGTCCACTGGCCAAACTGAGTACCAACGCAAAGATCACATTTTACGTGCAACACGTACGCATTGGCGTTTCGATGATACCGGGCGCGTATGAATTCACCGTGATACCGTATCGCCCAAGTTCCAGTGCTGATCCGGTCAGGAATACGTTCGAGAGACAAGATAACATGATCTTCACCAGCTGTCTGTGTGAGGCCCCTGATGGCCCACTTGCTGGCGCAATAGGGAGCACCCAACGGATATCCCATTTTTCCCGCAACGGAGCTGGCGCCAAGTATCCTCCCACCACGGCCTTGCTTGATCATCTGTGCTGCCGCATGCTTGTAACACAAGAAAGGTCCCCGTGCGTTGACGGCCATGACATGCTCCCACTCATCTAACCCAGCTGGGGCACGGCCGATATTGTCTCAGTACAAGCTACGAAGAAGCTAAGCACTGACATACTTGATGCCAACGGCGCCGACGTATGGACGCCCGCATTCGCTACCATCTGTCGAGGGGCATAATTAGGAAATCAGTGTACCACCCGGCGCCGAGGTACTCACAACGTCCAGACCTCCGAGTTCTTTGACGGCCCCCTGCACCATCCCTTTCACTTCCCCTTCGACACTCACATCTGCAGGAACCAAAATCGACTTTCGACCGATCTTGTCGATTTCGTCGGCAACAACACCCAGCTGGTCACGTTTGGACGAGACGTCGTTCAAAGCGATGTCGAAGCCATCTCTGGCAAGACGGAGGGCGATACCGCGTCCAATACCCTGGGCTGATCCAGTGATGAGGGCGACTCCTTTAGTGATCAACATGAAGGCTTAAAGTGTGAGTTGAAATCCGAGCTGCGGTCAGTCAGTCGAGGCGGGCGCCCTTTTTATCTTCTGCGATGACGTTGGGGCTGATAGCTTGTTTAGTACGCCTTTGACTGACGAGCTTGTGGGAACATCAAATTTGCACCAGGGGAGCCATGATACGGCGTTGGGGTGACCGGTGATGCATTGATCATCGGGCCTGCAGTGTTGCAAATTGCAATCGGGGAATGAGCACCGTTGCCGGAAGTTACTGAATTTGCCGTACCCGCGCGGTAACGCTAACTGAAAGTGTCTCCCTTTGACTCTTTGGTTTGCCTAGGGGAATACGAGTCAGGGCTTCAGTGGTAGTAACTGTTTAACACGGCGACTCGCATCGGAATAGAGGCGGCAGACTTGAACGGCCCAGGAAAAAACGCACATAATTGACAGGTATGACACGAACAACCTGACACTGTACACGCCGGTAATAATTTCTACAGCCAGTAACGTGATGGTCGAGGCAGTACAGCCGCATGATGCACATGATGATGGGCGTCTGAGGGCTTGAGAAATTAGCTATACTGAGGTGGTTGTACCTTAAGGCCTCATTCTTCACTTTAGTCACGACCTACAAGATCGGTTGTTTGACAATGCTTCAAACGCTCCCTACAACGCCTTGCTGTTGGCATGTTCAGTATCCTTGGAATACAGTGTATGGTTATCTGTCCACATCGTCCGTGTGTTTCGCGTTACGGCGAGCCGAGTCGATCGAGTTCGTTGTGTCACATTCGTGGCGCCTCATCAATGCGCACAAGCTGGCAAGTCTCTGGTCGTACCCCCGAAATCTTGACAAGTTTTTTGGCGTGTCGGAACGCAATGGATAGTCACAAACTCGATGATGGTTCACTGTTACTCTTCGTGGGTCTGTACCGCTGACCTGGTTCACTGTTCTTGCTGTGTCATGCGATTCGGAGAGAAAAAGTCCCGATACGCATGGCGTTTTCACTGGCAGGATCTATGAACTAGATGCGTTGGGGAACAGACGTAGATGAATAGATTGAGCATGGTCAAAAAATGACGCCATGCCCGCCTCTCCTTTGCAAGACATACCTAATTATTTGAACTAACCTAATGATGCGCACCAGGTATATGGGCTTCAAAACAGCGAATGCAGAGAAGTGACCCACTGAGCCGATGAAGCAGGTAGGGCTCATGGGGGTTTGTGGATACTAGGATACGGTACGCGCACTCGCCGGCGTCATGGGGGAAGTTGCGGAAGCGGGTGCTGAACGCAGAGAAAATCCCTGTGCGTGTGAACGCGGAATTCCGCTTGGATTACGGGAAAACGGGGGAGCTGAAGGAGAAGAGGTGGAATCTGGGCCTGGACACGGAGAGTATGTTTTTGAACGTCTGGGTGGGATGATCTCGTATGTTGTGCAATTTGGAATACCACCGCTGAGCGCTGAGCGATCGTGATGCTATTTGTGCATACCTCGGGGCAATGGCCATCCATTTTGAAAAAGTAAGAGACTGCTAAACAGTCCTCCAAGTCACCATAAATTCGGAATGCGACAGGTGGCCTGGTCCCTGGACAACTTGAGTTCAGCACGCACACTGCAAGTCTAGCTCGACATATTGCCAATCATTGGGTCAGGGCGAGAGAGGAGAAACACAAGGGCTGGGTCAGCCTGGACCTGTTCCGGCTGTTTGCGAGATGCCTACAGACCACGGATCTTGTCGTCAGTTTGCTTCGGATGCTGGTCGTTTGGAGCTGCAATCCGGGGGCGCACACGACTTGGAGGAAAGGCAACGGCTTTGGCCGGCCGACGAGGAATTTGAGTGGCGTGTGTAACATGTCACACGACAAGTTGCCTGTCCCTCAGCCTCTGATAGATCTGATCCCCAGTCTCGTACGCTCTTGGATGGCTGATTGTGGAGAACGAATGGGTCACCCGCTCGACGAACCACCAGAATTCAAATGAAGGGATGTGTCGCAGACTGACAGGCTTGTCGGCAGAGATCCGGGTGCAAAGCGCCTTACCAGTGGAGCTTGGCGGTATGTAAACCGAATTCAATGCACCGTAGCCGAAATCGTAATGGGTAACCCTGACAGGAGGAGTCCATTAAAGTCGCTGCGTTCCTAGATGCAACGAGAATCACCGTGCTTCCTTTTTTTTCCTTTTTGCGTACCTATCCCTTGCACTTTGGACGACCTTGTCTCGCTATCGCAACTCGACAAGAAACCTGATGACGACGAATGATACCGAGTGCAGTCCACTCCTTGCAAAAACCAAGGCGAGCAAAGATGGCTTATTACTCGAATGTCGCGAGATCTCGCCCACAACCCGCTATGGTATCCTCGGTGCGTTGTGGGCGGGGACGTTTCTCTGTGTGAGTCCTGTCGTGTTCCTTGTGGTTGTTATTAGATTGTTGATGCGTTTCAGAATCTGAACCGTACGTAGTGTGGCATGAGACCGTTGGCTTCGTTCAGTGACAGTTTGCACTTTTCTTCAGTAACGATGGTGGCTACGCGTATGATACTTGACCGGGCTTGAAACACGCTCATTCTAACGAGTACGACCCTTACAGTGCTGCCCTCGATCACGTCCGAGTTCAAAGAATCCAATCAAGCCAGTTGGATCGGTACCTCGTACGTTCCGTGCATGCTTCATCCCTGTACACCCGCCCATCCGTATGTCTCGTTAGCTACCTGCTCTCCACCTGCACCTTTACTCCCCTCTACGGACGGCTCTGCACCATCCTCGGCCGACGCGCCGCCTGTCAAACTGCATTACTAGCGACCGTCATTGGCACGCTTCTCTGTGGGGTATCTGGAGGTATGGTCGAATTGACCGTCGCACGGTTCGTACGTACACCTTAATTCATCTGCTCAGACACAGACCACTGGGGCCTTGATTTTGGGGTATCTGACGTGATCTCGTAGATAGCCGGTATGGGCGGCGGCGCAGTCCAGTTGCTTGCCATGTACGTCCACCCCTCTGTGTCTAGATAACTTGCGCCCGCTCACCGACGTACCTACACCCGCCAACGCACCCAGGATCGTCACGGCGGACATGTACAGCATTCGGGTGCGTTCACCATGCCATCATATTCGTGATCATGCTAATTATCCTCAAGGATCGCGGATTACCCCAAGCGTTTAACAATATCTCACAGGGCGTAAGTTCGTCCCTAGCCTGTACCATATGTATCACGTTTCTGATGGCCGCGTGACGTAGCTGGGCTTGGGTCTCGGAGGTCCCATTGGTGGAGTTTTGAGTGATTTGTACGTTGTCTCTCTTGGTTGGTGTTGGTCCGTTTAAATCAGGCCTAATGGGACTGGAGATTTGGATGGCGCATCGCCTTTCTGTGTCAGGTGCCCCTTTTCGTCTTGGTGATGATCCTCGTCACGAATACGCTGCATTATGTCACACCAGTGAGAGCCTTACCTTTCTCCCTGTGACCAGCTGTCGAAGACGTTCCGCAGGGTCAAGGTCAAAGCACAAAGGAAGTTTTAGCCAGAATCGACTTTGGTGGTTGCATTACCCTCTTCTTGATGGTCAGTGTAACTTCCTGTGTGTCCCTCGTGCTCGCGTTACCCGTTTCGCGCTAGATCGGATCGTCGCTCACATGGCTCAGTATGAAATTCAACGAAGATCTACCTGTGCGTTGTTTCCTCTATGCCCCCCTCCGCCTCCTTTACATCCTTCACAGTGGACAGACACCCAAGTCATCGTCCCCCTGATCCTCTCCTTCCTTTTCCTTGTCCTCTTCCTCGTCATTGAATGCGTCATCGCACCTGAACCCGTCCTTCCGTTGTGTCTCTTGCGCGAAAAAGTGCCGCTCCTGGTTGGTCTGAGCAACTATTTCGTGTCGGTGTGCAATTTCTCGGTCATGTATTTCATCCCGCTGTGGTTCCAGACGGTGCCTCTGGACAGCGCGTCCATGGCGGGTACGTGACGCCTTTACCATGGCGCCGGTGGCTTGCTGAAGACACACCTCGATATCATTACCGTTTGTTTTCGATCGAACACAGGTTTGCATTTACTCCCAGACAGTCTCGCGATGGGTCTCGGTTCGTTGTTCTCCGGGTATGGCTTCCTTCTTCCTCTGCATCTCACCTCATTACCTCACGCACCCTAGCTGGCTCATGCACCGAACGGGCAAATACAAAACCATCAACCTCGTCTTTGGCATCTTCCCGCTGTGCGGCCTCATCCCTATCATCTTTTTGCGCGAAGACTCGGGGTTCGTGCAAAGGTGGTTCAGCGTCGTACCGATCGGGTTTGGGAATGCGGTGGTGTTTCAGACGGTGTTGAGTACGTCCCTCCCCTCCTTTCTATGTGTATGTTCGGGTTTGCTGATAGCGTTGAACTTGGGGTACTCAGTTGCATTACAGGCGCACTTGTCAGGTGCGTGTCATCTCGTCTCGAACGAGGTGTAGAGTAGAAGGGAGAAAGCAAAGGCTGACGTATGTGTGCGTTGGTTCGACAGAGTCCCAGATGGCGTTTGGAACGGCGTTCGGACAGCTCTTCAGAGGGCTCGGTGAGTGCGCTTTCTATCTCGAATCTTGATGAGGGCGCTATTTGTGGGATTGATCTAATGTGACCGTGTGTGTATTTACAGGACAAACGTCTGGCGTGGCCGTCGCCTCCGCCGTGTTCCAATCCCGCCTCGACGCCGAGCTCCGTCGCCGTATTCACGTGCCCGACGCTGAAAAGGTACGCGTTTTCGCAGTGCTTTCCTGCTCGTTGATGGGCGCGCGCGCGTATACTGATGACCTTTCCTCGCACACCACGACCATGAAACAAAAAGATCATCACCGACATCCGCCACTCTCTCAGTCTGGTCACCGTCCTGCCCGATCCGCTCCAACGTACCGCCCGCGATGCGTACGCGGCCAGTCTGAGGACGGTGTTTATCGTCGCGGCATGTTCGACGTTGACGGCGTATTTGGTCAGGTTGCCGGTGCGTTTCTCGCTTTTTGTTTGGCTTTGGTCTTCTGTTCTCCCCCCTTCTTTCCTTGATGTTTGGTGTTGACGGTTTCTTTGCGCAGATCCCAGAAAAGACGATGGAGGAGGATGTGTGTGGAGAGCCCGAGGCGGAAACAGAAGTAGGGTTGGATGTGGACGATGTGTGTGCGTCGCCGTGAGGGCATTTCACCTCGCGTTGCCGACGAACGGAGGTATGAGGTGGGGCGGGGTAAGAGGTGGGACGAGAGACGCGCATTATTCTGGTCGCACCTTTGGTGCACACACGTTTGGTAAACAGAACACCCCAGCGACTCGTCGTTGCGCGAACAAGGGGCCAAGTTCCCTACGCGGGTTGGAGAACCCCAACGTACGGTAAACGTCGTTGGTCGTATGTATTCGTACCGCCATGTATTATACACATCATCGCGTCCCGTGATCGACCGCTGTACGGTACGCGCGGGATTACTATGCCGCTCCAATGCGGACAAAAATCATCAGTAAATCCAGGATGGCAGTCTAGTCATTTCAGACTTTTTGCAGTCTTGCTGATGTGGCATGTATCCTGTGAGTCAATCTTGTCATCTCATCCTACCTTGCACAAAGATTACTCCTAAAACAGAAGTAAATACAATTGAATCCATGCTGATATGTATACTTGATGCTGTAACCTCTGATCTATCATATTTGTTGTTCTAGTAGTATGTGAGCCCATGCAAATTTACTGGCACAAATGGTAGTGGATGACTGGTATCACATTTCCCCCAAATGCACTTTTCATGGATAACTACTATGCAACTATGTACACATGGTTTATTTTCTTCGGATCTGGAGCAGTTTGTGCCTTTAATCTCCTACTAGCTATAAGCTTGCATGACAATACCAGGAATGAAAGGTGATGCTGTCAAAGAGATCAATTGCTCACATGGAATCAATGCAACGAGGTCGAAACCCACTTGGATTACACGAATTTGTCAACGGCTAAGCTGTCACATATGACATCCGAGATTTACTCCACTTCAAATACTTGGGTTTGTGTCATCGCAAGCGAAGTGGAGCGTCAATATTTCAGTGCCAATGCGAGAGTGGCCCTGCCAGGTGCCTGGATCTTATTTCAATTCTAGATCAATGTGCTGACATCTTTGGAGACCGTATCTCAGGTACTTATTATCGGACGTGCCTGAAGCGAACCAGCACATACTATGTGTCAGATCACCCTGAATCTGCATCACGAATACCTGGACGCGGCCGTGGACCATTTTTCTGCCTCATACACTTTACACAATGCAACTTTTATCACACAGTGTATACGAGTACACACTGTTCTAGGTACTCCAGGCATCCCACCATTACAATTTTTGGAATTGCAAGCCGGGGATATAACTGTGGATCGAGTGGTGATCGTGCACCCGGGGGGGATGCGAAAGTATGAACAAGCACATTGAACCGCAAGCACGCAAAGAGGCCTGTTGTTTCATAGTTCGTCGCGATACGAGGATGGTAGGTTCGAAAGCGGGCCGAGTTGTACCCATTGTGGTGTATCCTCCTCCTCTTTGCTCTCTAGAAGGAATGACCGGAGGTTGAGAATCAATCGACATCCGATCACTGCTTCCATCGGTGATGGAAATGCCTCGGAAACCTGTGCCCATGCAACCTAGTCCAAGTCCCGTCAGGTGAATGCCTGTCCAGCGAGAGAGTACGTACCCCAAGATGTTGGCCTAGGGCGATATTGGTGAGGGACGCCAGTATGACGCTATCACATAAATAGTGAACAGGAGGTCAGGAACGGGGGAACGCGGAGCCGGTGCCGTGTCATGTCAGTGTCGTTGTCGAAAAATGGGTGAAGCTGATAGTGCATACCAGAAAAAATAGCCTGTGTTACCCAAGACGAGGGCGTCTTGAATGTATACCCCGCCTGTCCGCTTCGCGCCGTGTCTCGACTTCCATTTGCTGATGCCGTACCACAACGCTAGTAGACACAAGATGCCGTCGTACACGATGATGGGCAACCAAAAGATGTACAATCGGTAAAATGATGGGCCTTGTATGATGGCACAGATGTATAACCCTGTCATAATCTCGTTCGAGACTATGTTTATGTTTCCGAACAGGTGGACATGGATTAGTCAGGGTGAGTGAATAGAGGGAGATAGAGGGTTGAAGGAAACCCATGGACGTACTTAGTGCGTTTGCGTCGAGGAAACCCATGATGGTCGCCGTAGCTGCGATTTCACACAGGTAACCGAGAGTCATGAGTGCGATAATAATCTTCGATCCTCGGTACAAGGCATATAATCGAACTTGAAGCATCACTTGAAGGAAGTCAGCGATGGACAAAAGGAGCCAAGGACGTCAAACATACGCTGGATCAGGTAAAATGCGACAAGACCGAGCCATGACTGAAAAAAGAAGTAGAATTTGCCTTGGAAAAAGTGAGAGGGAAAGGAGGAATGAGATAACTGATGTTTACTCACAGCTGTGCAGGATTGTTTGTTTTGAAGGGTCGGTTAATTTGTCTCGAGCGACGGCAGAATAGAAACGCACTACTGTCATGTCATCAGTCATGGAAAACAGAAGCGAATGCCCGACTCGGAAGAGTTACATACTTGCTGAGTTTGGCCTACCCATCCAATGAAGGCTATAGAAAGATCAGGACACGTAGTCTGGCGAACAGGGTAAGCATCCTACTAATGAGATTCAAGCTACCACCATTGTGTTCAGTGGTGTTGTGAGATATGAGTGATTTACAAGCTCACATGGAGAGTGCATCACCAATATAGCGGATCTGGAACATGATGAATAATTCCCACCAAAGATAGAAATGCAAGGTGGCTTGACATACGAGTAGATAACTGATACTTCCAAAAGAAAGGGGGTGGTTCTACCCCAAACCACATTGGCACGATATCAATAGGACGACCAACCCTGTATGCTTACCCAGACATGCTTGACCTAGTTGGTGAGATCGTCAGTCCAAATGGGTCACCCAGCGAGTATCCATCCTTACCTCTCGATCGAACGTGAGGGCTGAATATCTGATCAATGACACTACCAGGGTCACAAGCAGAGCGAGTACTTACTATGATCATACAAAACAACGGTCGCACTGGCCACTGTTCAGCAATCCATATGAGCGATTGTGGTGTCAAGGTAAGAGAAGAATCACCTTGACACAACTGGGCGACGTGAACAACGTTTGCAGTCTGGACATAGTTTTCAGCTGCGGAAAAGACGTCCATGTGGGATACGAGGTCGGATATTCGAGTGGGAAGCTTTTTAGGTATTAACCGAAGCCGTTAGAGACAGGCGTTCGAGCTTTATAAATTATTGCTCAGTACAATATCAAACACCCTGATATTAAATATACGTGCCTGTGCTGGTTACGGGTGTAGGTATTTGATGATGACATTTGATTTGTTTGTGAACACTGATATAGATACTTGACACTCGTGTGATTTATTGAAACCAGATGAATATCCGCATCATTCATCGCTGACGTGTTCTGACCGTTGACAGCGTTTAATGCACTTCTAGAAGGCGAGATACGCAGCTACGCCAATGCATCGTCTGTTCCTGCGCCTGCCATTACTGGAAGTCTCGAATGTTGGGAAGCTCAGCTCTTCCCATCGCGCGGATCGCTTCCAACGTCTGATCCCGTGGGCACTTGCGGAGAGAGGTACAAAGACCCTCAATTCATCGGATCATCATCATCATCACCATGGGGTACAAGTCTCTATCCAACTTGTTTCCCCCGGACCAGCCTTTTTCTGCCTCGCCTGCACGTGAACCATCGGTCGCTTGGTGGAAGCCTGTTCGCGCGCCAGTTACGACGTACATCGCATTCCAGGACGTCATGCTCTCCATCGATAGTGCAGAGCGAGCACTATGGCGCGATGACCTTGGTGTACGCCAAGGGTTCCCACATACCGCCGTTCTCCATATCCCGGGAAATCATTGGACAATATTCGAGTCTCATACCTCGTGGGCGTGATTAGGCCTAGATGAAGACGAGACATGCATCGCCATCATGTGTGTATTACTGTTGGTTCTCCTTTCTTGTCTTCATCTCCATCTCGGACTTGTGAACCCATCATCATCAAGGTCCTCCAGGGACGGAGTCAGCATTGGAGACCGCGGAAGTATCCACTCCGAGGGGATTGCCTCCGTCCCCAGGGAGAGCAGATCTAACGCGAGTGCGGGGAGCTGCGAGGAGAACGACGAGACGAAGAGAGGAAATGAGGCGAGATTCAGACGACGAAAAGAGTGCAGTAAAACGAAGCGTGCCAATTACACAAAGATGCGCAAATCGGCGCCTCTTCCGCCATCGTCGTGCCTGGCCACGGCCTAATTCTCACACTTTCTCTTTCGACTCTCTCATTGGAAGATACAAAGATTTTGATAGGAAGATTCATAAGCAGCAGCCGCATTACTTTACATTGTAGTATCTATCATCTCTGTGCTCGCAAGGTCTAGCTACCAGAAAAAAAAACCCCCCCGCATCGCGCTTGACGGAGGCGTCTGCGATACACACCTATCCCGACAGCAAGTTGCTGATGGGCCATGCCACTACGCGAGTAGATGGAGCATACCGTTGTAGGCGATCCAGGCAAGCAAAAGATGTACAATTGATTGAAAAATACGTCGGAACAGATCTTAACCCCGTCAGAACCTCGTTCGAGACTATCTTTCCGGAAGGGTAGTGGCCCATGGATTCATCATGGCGAGTGGATTGAAGGAGACAGAGGGTTGAGGAAAACGCATAGACGTACCTTGTACATCGAGGAGACAGGGCAGTCGCCATGGTTGCAACTTCCTTCACACAGGCAAGCGACAGCCATCAGTGCAACAATAATGTTCGATCCTCGGTACAGAGCATATAATCGAACTTGCAGCATCACTCAAAGGGTCAGGGATGAACGGGGGGCGACAAGGACGTCGAACGCACGCTGAGTAGAAACAATACAATCATCAGTCCAATGGGTTACCAACTGAGTATGGATCCATACCTCTCCACCGAACGTGACTGCTGTGTACATGATCGACGACGATATCGAGGTCACATAGCACATAGTACTTACCATGATCGTACACAACAATGACACAGCTGGACTGACCGTGGAGCGTCCTTCGTGATCGACGTGCGACGTGGTAGAAAAAATAAGTGACCGACTCTGACATGTCCGAGTGATGTGGACAACGTTCGCAGTCTGGAGTCTGGACATGCCCAACCGCATAGACAGCTTGCATGTATTAAGATACGAGGTCGGATAGGAACGCGTTGGAGAGGAGGTACCACGGTTCGCGTTTCTATAACCTGGGCTCTGCGACAACTCCGCAGCGTGAATGTAACGATGTAACCGGGTTGTGTCCTGTGCCGATTACGGACATGGGGCATCTCATTGACCGAACATGCCGCCTACAAGCAAAATGCGAGGCAGACTCCATACCACCCTGGGTATAATGGTCCATCCAAGATGAACGGCTGCTCAGTAAATCCTCACCGCGAACCACCCGGCACGAACCTGGCAGTAGCTAAACGAACACAAACTCACCGACACAGAGGCCCATGAGGTCGGCTATACGTGTTGAGAATCATGGTATTTCA
Organism: Boletus pseudo-olivaceus; assembly: GCA_038092955.1. Lineage (NCBI taxonomy): Eukaryota > Fungi > Basidiomycota > Agaricomycetes > Boletales > Boletaceae > Boletus > Boletus pseudo-olivaceus. Next base: position 93 of record JBBPRI010000088.1, on the reverse strand, counting down.
TATTCGAACTTCAGTTCCAGACCATGATTCTAGGCCATGTCACATGATGTCCTGATGGACGTGTGAACATGATTACGCTATCCATATTGCGTC